>JAQQSB010002066.1:0-41851 GCA_029721515.1 Synanceia verrucosa
GTGGGGGAAAGATCCTGCCCGGAGAGGAGTTCGGATCTCGGTCTTGTTCACGAGTGAGGGAAAATGGAGCGGAGATCGACAGGACGGTGTGCAGCTCTGCAGTGATGCGATGCTGTCGTCCGTCGGGTGAAGAGGGAGCTGAGCCGAAAGCGGCCTCAATTTACCAGTCGATCTACGCTCCTACCTCACCTATGATCACGAGCTGTGGTCGGACCAAAGAACAAGATCACCGGATACAAGCGGCAAATGAGTTTCCTCCGCAGGGTGTCCGCTCTACCTAGAGATAGGGTGAGAAGTTCGCCATCCGGAGGGCTCAGAGTAGAGCCGCTGCTCCTCGCATCGAGAGGAGCCAGATGAGGTGGCTCTGGTATGGATGCCTCCCGGACGCCTCCTGGTGAGGTGTACCGCACGTCCCACAGGTAGGAGACCCGGGCGACCCAGGACACGCTGGAGAGACTATGTCTCTCGGCTGGCCTGGGAACGCCTCGATTCCTCCAGAAGAGCTGGACAGTGGCTGGGGAGAGGGAATTCTGGTTTCCTGCTTAAAGTGCTACCCGCACCGATCCCGGATAAGCGGAAGAGAATGGATGGATGGATGGATTTCTTCAGCTTCAGTTGCAGTTCTCTCAATGTGCCTCTAGTGTCTCTCCAAGAACTGCATCTTCTTCCTTTGTTTGCCTGATGCCTCAGCCTGGAGTCCGATCCTATAGTCCTCGTTGGCATCAAGAAGTTTCCTGTAGCAATCAGAGAGTCTGTTGAATTCCTCCTTAGTTCTGCCTCGACCATGCTGCTGCTTCTTTCTGAGGAAGGTGGCCTGCTTGTGAAGCTACTCTTTGCAGTGGTTCTCTCCTCCTGAGTTGTTTCACAGTCTTCTCAACATTTCTCTGCCATCTTTCTCAGGAATATAGGACTTCTCTGGCTTTTACCTTGCGTCTACAGCCCTCTTGACGCAGAGCCTTTATCTTCTCATCCACGCTGCACGCTCGTTATCAACTGTAAAGTCCTCTGAGGATAATGCTTCAATGCATGCCTGAACTCAAACGGCATAGATGACCACAGATAAGCACAAACATTATTTATTTATCAGCATTTAGTTGGCAATGAGCACAATGAATTAATGAATGAGTGAATAACTAACTGACTAGTGCCCACAGAGCAGGGCAAACAGAAGAGGAAAGACACTTTTGCACTCATCCCACTGATTGAGAACATCATTTAAACTCATAAAATGTATACATACCGATAGCGTCTCTATGCTCATCAAACACTGATGCAAGCTGTCTCTCCCGAGCAGCATGCCACACTGAACAGACAAAGAAGACACACACCTGTCTGCTGGCACACGTCATCAGAATGGCTCCTCCCTCACTCTCTGCCTACCTGTAGATACCCAATGTCAACACACTATTATTATTAGTATTATTATTATATTGATATTTATATGATTATTAATTAAACCCAGTTCCTTTAAATAAATTGGACATAAGGGGAAAAGAGAAAAAAAACATGCTGAATGCCTGCCGATCGTTCTCCTGACTCAACACATATTATACTTATGAAAAAATCTCTACTGTTATATAATTGTGACTTTACAGCTTTATAGATAATTTTTCTCAACACCTACTTTTGGGATACAGATGGTGTCGTCTAAGGTCTCATCTGTTTTGATGAAAGCTTAACATAAACTGGTGGTTTTTGCATTGTGGTGTGGCATTTGTCTTGTTTTTGTTTTGTTCTCTTTTAAAGATCACCAAGCGGGCAGAGGTTGAAGCTACCGCCATCGAAAACATAAAGAAGGAGCACAACCTTGATGAGGAAACCCTACAGCAGTGAGTGTGTGATGTGAGGCAATGGGTGGTAACAGGTGAAAAATGAACTGCGCTTTGATGTCTTTTCATGTGTCCATGTTATTCCTTCACATCCACAATAGCACATTACTTTATGTTGAAAATGAGACAGTTGATGACATTTCTCTCTTTTATTATTGTTTACCTGTTCAGAGAGAGTATCCACTCCAGGGTGTACTGAAGATTTGAGGGCAGACGTTGAGAACATCATTGTGTAACCCTTTTGCACAAGAAACAAGATCTGTACCGTCAGCATGGTTTATGTTCAAACTAAGTTAATTTCCATGACACCACAAAAGATTATCAACCACAACACAGTTCTCTTTTCCTCCCACAATGCAGATAGCAACCAGGTGAGACAAAGAAAGAGAAAACAAATGACAGAGCTGAAGAAGAAGCTTCGTGAGAAGGTTGTTCAGTCCAGCTCAGATTGAAGAGGAGTTGGCGTGCAGTCTGACAGAGGGTTACATCCCACCATGGGAGAGGCATGAAAATGGTATGCTAATAAGTTAGCTTGTCTTGTTGATCTTTGAGACTGTTCCCACTCTATGACCGTGGTGCGACTGTATGTTAGTTGTAAATTTTGACAGTTTAATTTCAGATGGAACAATGGTTCCACCCCATATTTAAATTATTATTATGTATTTTTGTCAATGCAATTGAATTACAATTTTAATACTCTTGTACTATGGCCATAAATATATTAGTGTCAGAAAAGCGTTATTCTGCCATAACATGTAAATATACCTTTTTCCCTTCTCCATTCCTCTCCTCAATCTGAAGGTAACAACTTCATGTTGAAGAGGACTGTTTTTGACCAGGTGATGCTGGTGAACGCTTGGAGGAGGAGCAGAGCATCCTGTTAAAGGAGATGTCTCAGCCCCGCCCTTACCTCCTGGAAGGAAGTCAAAGAGTGGGGGGACACTCAGAGGACAGACTTTGGGGAGCCTCAAAACCACAGTATGTATGGCTCTTCAAAGAAGAATCTTTTCCTCCACTTGCAAACAGGTTTAGTCCTACATGTGAGGACACCTTCATATTTTTTTATTGTGAGAATCTTGCCCTGTATGCTGAACTCAGCAAATGTTTGGTGTTTGTATTTGATATATGATGGAGACAATAAGTTAACAATATTATATAATATGATATTGAAATCAATAAATTATGCTTTGTATCAGTTGTTTTGGTTTGGTGACCTGACAGAGGAGGCTACACAAGGGGTCATCAGTGTCCTCAGTGGAAGACGCTCTCAGTGAAGTCAGCACAGACAGGCTGTAGATTTTACTGTAGCTTAGCCTCCATGGACTGTGATTCACTTCACACACAGACAGAGGACAGTGAGGAGTGGGACGACAATGGCTTCACTATCCCAGAGTCAGAGTCAGAGGAGGAAGAGGAGTAAGGGCCACTGCCTGACATGACTGAGGCACTGCTCCACTTGTATGGTGTTATTTACCAGCCCTGGATGTGGATGTGATGTGATTGTTTTATAGGTGAGGTTAGGTGACTTTATTTGACAACAGAGCATCAACAAAGAAAAACAGACAAACCACAACAAGACAGAGTACTCGTATGCTGCCTGAGACCAGAACCAGACCAAGGCCCAATAAAAGAGAAGAAGCCACGTGAGCAATTAAAAGACCTTTAAAAGCATCAGTTAATAAGACATCAGGGTAAAACTTCCATAAATAGATAAATAAATATGTGCAGTGAAGCTGTACTTATTTAAGAGACCAACTGCGGCTGGAACAGTTGCTCCTGTCCCGCTTGGTTCGGCCTTTTGGGACTAAACCCGCTGAGCTGGATGGAAGGAGCTGGAACTCAGCAGACACAGGAGAGTTATCAACTGTGATGGAGCTGGCAATCCTCTGCAGCTGCCTGTACAGGGACTCCAGGCTCACTAGGCTCACCAATGAGTCCACTGGACCATTTAACAATTTGGCTCAGTCTGTTTCTGTCCTTCAAGTCAGACCCCCAAACCATGACACCAAGCAGAAAGATAGGACAGACTCAATAAAGCATGATAGAACAGGATCATCATGGTTTTATCCACGTGAAAGAAGGACAGCTTCCTGAGGCAGTGGAGGCTGGTGACCCTCTTACAGACAGCTTCAAGTTCTCCTCAAGTTCTACTATTTACTTCATTTTTTCACGGGTGACACTGAACCTATTACACTATGTACATATCATGCTGAACTGACTATTGAATGAAATCAATGATGTTACTTTGTTATGAATAATCCATTTTTTCAACTACTTTTGTCAACTGTGCCTACTGTACATGTGAAGTTGTTCATACTGGATATTGTTTTCTTTTTTAAAAATAAAATGTTTATGGAAATGCTGAGTTTTATTTTTCATTGCTGTGATGGTAGGTATGTGTACTGTGATTTATTTAGTTATGTACAGAAACACATTGTTAATTATAGCTATTAGTCAGGAACACATGATTTTAATAGCATGCTGTATTAGATATGTAACAATTAACAGCAGGCCTCTGGTATCCAAAATATTAGCTGACATCCATACACTACTGGAGAAATGAATTCTCATCGATATATGATGTGAGTACAGAGATAAAGCCACTATTCAAAAACAACAAACTCCATGCATCAATACCAAATAACTAATCTTTTAAAATCACAAATCTAAACATGGAAACTGGAAATGTAATGTTGAGGGTTGGGATTAACATGATTGTAATATAATAATAATATAATAGTAAATGGGTATTATCGATAAATAAGTAAGATAACGCATTTGACTTCCGTCTTCCATGTGCGCACAACAGTTTATATGTTACCATAGCAACGTGCACGAGCCTCACCGAACAACATTTTAGGGATTAATATTGACCAAGACGATGTATTTTGCCTTTTGCAACACGGATGGTAGTTCTGCTGTAGCATATTTGTTAGGAAGCTAGTCGGCATTTTATACTGTAGTTCTGTTGAAAACCCTGTTCTGATTCGACCTAGTTTAACCCGGGAAAAAACTACACACTTAACGGTCAGCCCTATCATGTTGTATTGCGCTGCAATAGGGAATTGTTTTTTTTTATTTATAAACCCTTTTCTCATTAGTGGAAGTACTTCATATAAAGTGAAAGTGTTTGGTCAGAATTTTAAAAAGAACATGTTAAATAGCTGAAAATGTGTTTTACCATATTTAGTGATGCCCTATGGGGTGAACACACAAAACCATACCCCACATGATAAAGGAAATGAAGACCTTTCCAAAAAAGTTACTGTCATGATTGTAGGTAATTCTGTTGTTGAGCTAGATGACTTGAAAATGCAGAAAAGGCAGGGGTTCAAAGGTCAATAGTTCAAAGGACTGGATAGAGCCTTAGACTGACATCATACTATCCTCCTTGATAAGACCTTTCCGATGATGTATTTGGTTACCTCTATGACAAAATTTCAAGCTTTACCTTTTTTGACCAACCCCTAGTGTCAGGTATAGATTTCAAGAGGCCATGAATGGTCACCTGCATAAAAATGATTAAAACCTGTTTTGGTTGACATGGTGGACAAATGTCTTAGTGACAATTTAGTTTTGGCTTATTATAAGTCACAAATGTCATTTCAGGCCACTTATACATGTTTTGTGTTGATAATCAGTAGTTCTTCACTTACCTCCACCTAACCCTGATCAGTTGCATTGTATCTGAAGAATCCAGTGTCTGGTGATCCTCCATGAAAATGATGGTTGTTTATGAATTCTACTTTATATTACTTTGTATAAATGGGTTGATATTACTTCATATGAATGGCTCTTGTACATACTCCCACTTACTCAGTTTTCAATGATTTATCTTTGTCATGTGTTTTTCCTGTACTTCAAGGAAGATCAAAGTTGTGCTGTTCTAAAGTTGGTACCTTCTTGCTGTGAGACGACAGTCTAACCACTGCACCACCGTGTCGCCTCAGCAAATATCAGTCAAATAAAACACTTTAACAATGATGTTTTTCTGCTTTTGCAAACAAACTCCTGAAATGTAGTGTTGACATAGATATATTGAGTCATAAGCCCTCTCACACTTGCACTGTGACTTAGTGATTCTGTGACTATATATATTATTATAATATTTAACAGTTAACCCAGGTAAGAAGCATGTATAAACATCAATTTCTATTTTCACAGTTTACCCTGGTGGTGCTTTAATTTTAAGGCAATGTAAAGTCGGCGTGTACCACACATCAACAACTGCCAGGATCAACGCGTCCAACATGTGTATCACAACTAGTGCAAGACAAAAGACAAATGCCAGAAGCTCTAGCGCCATGAACAATATAGAAGTGGAAAATCTTTACTAACTGGAGGGACCCACGAGCATTGGTACAGGCCACTGCCAGATCATGGCACAAATTAAGGGCAGCGAGACACTATTTTTTCTGATCAAATAATGAACTAGCTGTACTGTAAATACAGAAGGAGGTCTCTGCTGACCATAGCTGCCAGTAGTGCACTGTGATTTTACGGGGAAATCTGTTACAGTCATATATTCACATCAAACTGACTGTACATTTGGGATCAGTGTTGTGTTGGTCCACTGTGGATCAGTGTTGAGCCTGTTCAGACCAGTAGGGGCAGTAGTGCAGCGTTTGTAACTGAAACACTGTTAAACAGCTTTTGGCAAACTCACTCCAAAACACACGTGATTACAGTGCAGTTGTGTTTATTTCCTGCACCTTATCAAACACATTCATTGATCTGATCAGTTCAGTCAAACAAGACAGGATAAAGTGTGCTTAGAATTAGCAGAACAAATACTCAACTTTTAAATGATGTATATCCTAGATATTGTATTATCAGTATTTTTCGCTCCAGAAACACCCCTATTTAGTCCAGAAAGTCACCCAGCAGGCTACAGTCCATTTAAGTAATAAATACAAGTTACACAAATGTTGTTATTTTCATGACAGTCACTGACCCGGACATATGCTGGAATAATCATGTTTCTGTTTGACATAGAGAGGTAAAGGACAAGTCCTCCTCCGAGGGCTTGATCCTCACCCTCCCACCCTCTAACAAGCACCGGAGGCCCCGGGACCCGGGGGGAAACAGGCTGGAGACTGCGTGGCTTAGGACTCTCAAGGAGATAAACTCGGGCAGCACAAAGGCTACCAACTGATCTCCAGCAGCTCCACGACCAAAGGTCAGAGCCCCCCAGTACTCCTCATTGGTTTGAGGCCCGGGAGTGACTAACCTTCTGCAAACTGCCTCCTTTCCAACCTCGGTTCAGGAGGATTGTGACGTCAGTAGTGACATCAATGTACACAAGCCCGCCCATTCGCATCGTTCACTAGGATTTGAATACAAAAATTCAGAATGTATTATATGCTATAGTGTAAGAAGAAACCAAATATATTCATAGATTGTCTGATAATATGTACATTTTTTTCATAATATTCAAGATCCACATTATTGCTTTCATTTACACTTTCATATTATTCTATTAAGTTATTTTATTTCTAAAGTCTGAATCCTTTTTTTGAAAAGAAGACAACTCTTGAATTGATAAACCAAATCATACTACGTGTGTCTGGTCTTTTTCCCCCTTTGACATAGTCATCAGTCAGATATTTAACAATGAGAGAGTCGTCATTACAGCTAAGCAGGCTAAGTGAAGGGTTAATATGATGCTTAGGGGAAATATTTATGGATTAACCTGGTGGGGCAGTGGTTAGCACTGTCCCCAGCAAGAAGGTGGGGGTTGAATCCCATGGCCGCTGGCCCGGGGGCCCTTTTTGTGTGGAGTTGCATGCAGTGTCTCCTCGTGTCTGCGGGGTTCTCTCCGGGTACTTGGCTTCCTCCCACCATCCAAAACATGCATGGATTAGGGTTGTTAATTGGTTAATTTAAATTGACCGAGGTGTGAATGTGAGTGTGAGTGGGTGTCTGTCTCTATGTGCCCTGTGATGAGGTGGCACTGTCCAGGGTGTACCCCGGGTGTAGATGATGGATGGATTTATAGATTAAACTAAACCAAGTAGTTGTCATGTTTGAGTGGTTCAATAAGTAGCCTAATTGTAGGCTACACTGATCTATCAGAGAAGGTAAGGTAAACTGATTAGGTGATTTAGGCATATTTATCTGTCTTCTCCAAACGCATGAAAGTGAAAGTTTGTAAAAGTTTGTAAAAGTGTTTATACTTTAGCAAAGGATGAGAAATATTTTATCATTCACAGTTTAAGATGATAATGTAGTGGCCATTTGTCCAAAAAAAAAAAAAAATAAAATAAAATACAAATTTAACTTTTGACCAAACATGATCAAAGGCCACTGATGCACCATGGAGATGTGGTTTACGCAGGCAAAAGAAGATGAATGTCCATACTAGATCTTGCATTTTGTTATTTTTTTTCCAAATTAATGAACAAACAAAAAAACAAAGAAATCATGATCATGTGCCTCCTTTTGCTGGGAAAACCAAAGGGACACCCAGGTGCATGCTGGGCCACAAGGTGCCTACCTACTCAAATAACCTCAGGTGCCCCAATTACCCAAAAAATAAACCAAATTATTAACTTGCAAAACTAAATAGCTAAACAAATAACAAAAACTATTATCAAAATATTTTTTTTATTATTTAAATTAACAAACATTTAAATCAAACAAAGTACTCATAATTAGCAACCAATTTAGGACTAAAACTAAAACAAAGACTAACTTTATAAATAGCTCCACAGATAATGAGCGATTTGTTGCAACATCCCATCTTCGTTCCATTGAAAGACATTGCTGAACGCTCTGACTTATGTCTTAAAGATGGCACCCATGATTTGAGGTTTTTGTAACTCTCTTTATATGCTGATCTCTTTTGGTTTTGTCCTTTACCTTCAGTTTACACAGCAGTGACTTATTCCTTTCATCTTAAAGGAAAATACAAAACAAATAATATTGGAACATTGTGCTAATATGTAATCCCTAAACGTAGAACATTATGAAGTAATTCCATTAAATATGAACAGAGCAGATCCATGGACAGAAACACCTGTCAGGATTATACAGTACAGTTCTGCAGCACCTGAGTGATTATCACAGAGGATAACCTTGATATTTCAAGATTATTAAAAGCAGTTTGAGCCTAGGTCCCCTGATGTTTAATGTATGTCTCACCTAGATTATGCAGTTTGTTCACAGTGAAAAACAAATCAAACATAAAGGGAATTTCAGCCAGGATGCTGACATGTTTCAGAGCAGTGCTGTGGCAGGAGTGAAGAGCTCCTAACACCTGATGAAGTGTCTTAGAATACTGTAAATACTGAAATTTAAAACTGTGTCAGACTCAGTGCTGTGAGGAGGAGCATAACTCCCTGCAGGTCACTACCTGCTACTACAGTCACCATCTGCTCACTGTGCACATCTGAAAAATAAACCTGAGTGACAGGAAACACTTTTTTGTTGTTCTGTAGTTATAAACTCACTACAAGAGGCTAACAACCCTGCCACTTTATTAGGTACACCTGTTCAATTGCGTGTTAACACAGATAGCTGTAACTCAGTGCATTTGACATAGATGTGGTCAAGACACTGAGCTGAAGTTCAACCAGAGCATCAGAATGAGGAAGAAAGAAGATTTAAGAGACTTTGAACGTGGCATGGTTGTTGGTGCCAGACAGGGTTCAAGAACGGTCCAGAAAACAGGAAATATCCAGTGAGTAAAATGTCTCATTGATGAGAGGTCACAGAAGAATGGACAGACTGGATGGAGATGATAGAAAGTCAACAGGAACTCAAATAACCACTGGTTCAACCAAGGAATCAGAATATCATGTGTGAAGCTCAGCACTGGAGCCTTGAAGAAGATGGACTAGAGCAGCAGAAGAAGGCACACCTGGTGACACTGCTGTCAGCTAAGAACAGAAACTGAGGCTACAGTTCACATGACAGTGAGTTCACTGGACTCCACTGGTGTCCACATCACCAGATCTCAATCCAATAGAGCAGCTTTAGGATGTGGAGGAAAAGAGATTCTCATCATAGATGACCCAGCTGACAAATCTGCAGCAGCTGAGTGATGCCATCATGTCAATATGGACCAGAATCTGTGAGGAATGTTTAACACCTGGTAGAAAGGACAACACCAAGAATTAAGACAGTTTTTAAAGGGAAAAAAAAGGGGTCCAACCTTTACTGGCAAGGTGTCCTAATAAAGTGACTGGAGAGTGAAACAGCCAATGTCACAGGTCACAGATCAGCCTCATGGTATTTTAAGAGCTGAGGGAAAAAACTTTTGTGTTCCCACTGGTCATGGTGAGAACCTGTTTTTCCATTCTATATTTAGAAACAAGGTGAAGAGATCCTGCTCCATATGTAGATATGAACGCTCAATATAAGATGATAGAAACATTCTTATACACTGAAGAAACTTACAAAAACTTCTTCATATTATATTCAGTTTCTGCCAATGAGCCCTCACTGCTACACTCTGTTCTTTTAAAAGAGCCAGTTAACAACATACCGAGGATTTAGCTATTCTTAGAGCCTTGGTGGTACATGGGAAAAAGACAGAAAAATAAAGAATTTAGTTGAAAAGTCTTTTTCTCAGAAAGCTTGTATGATTTTTTTTTTGTCCTGTGAAGAAGCACAAACGACTGGCTTCATTGATGTTGTTCACAAACCAACAGGTGACTTCACGATAGCCCCGTCCACTTATATACAGTCTATGGTCTGATTACAGCATATTAACAAACATCAAGAGTGAACTTATTGTTTTCACTAAATTTCCACCAATGAGGTTTTGGGATAATGAAAGAGGAGGATTCACATGGACTCTTCTTGTGAACATGACCCCATCTGAAGGAAGCACATGGACATGATGGACGCTTGAGTTGAAATGTCAGCTTTATATATATATAAAACATATATATACAGTCATGGAAAAAATTATTAGACCACCCTTGTTTTCTTCAATTTCTTGTTCATTCTAATATCTGGTACCACAAAACGTATAATACAATGAACACAAAAAAATGCAGCTGGTCACATAATACTTTATGTCCTATTTGACATTTTTAACTTAATTGATTCCCAGGGTATATAAGAGGCCATTTCATGTCACAACAGCACTGCACATGCAAAGGCCTAGAGTGGTTTCCTGCTACATTCAAGCCGTAGCACAACTCAGAAGTTGTCAGCTCTCCATAATGCCTAAAACAAAAGAATTATGTGAAGCAACAAAGCAGCCATCTTGGCACTGCTGGAAATTGGCAAGGAGTGAGAGACAGGTAGCGAAACTGAAGATCCCCAAGACAGCCGCTCATTCAACAAAAAAACAAGCTGAACATGGCACTACCAAATTGCTACCTGGCCTGGCGGAAACGTCTTTCTACCCCAGAGATGACCTGCACTCATCCGTTCCTGTCAGAATCGCGCCAGACCTCCAGGGACCTTAAAAATGAGTGGGCACTGTCGAGAAATGTGACTTCCCTCGGCAAGGACAGTTCGAAACCGACTTGTTGAAGCTGGTTTGAAGTCACACAGAGCCGAAGAAGCCCTTCATCAATGAAAGGCAGAGGAAGGCCCGGCTACTTTTGCTCGAGACCACAAGGATTGGATTGTTGATGATTGGGCTAAGGTTCTCTTCAGTGAGAACCCAATTTGAATTGATGCCCACCCCAGCCAACTTACTGGTTAGGAGGAAGCCGGGAGAAGCTTACAACCCAGACTGTCTTGCCCTACAGTAAAACATGGGGTGGGATAGTCATGATCTGGGGTTTTTTTCAGTCTGAGTGGAACAGGGCAAATGCAATTGTGTGAAGGCCAATGAACCAGGTCAAGTACAGGACTACCCTTGAAAACAGTCTTCTTCCATCAGCTGGAAAACTCTTTCCTGCCTCGAAGACTGGATTTTCCAACAAGACAATGCCTTGCCACACGGCAGGTCAGTTAAAGCCTGGATGGAGAACACAACATTGCACCCTGCCTTTGGGCCCGCTCAATCACCAGATCTTAATCCAATTGAAAACCTGTGGAAAATCATCAAACTCAAAATGGAGAACCAAAGCCCAAAACAAAGAAAATTTGTTTGAATTTGTCCAACAGGAATGGGCTGCTGTGACAGCAGAACAATGTCAGAAGCTGTGGAGAGCATGCCAAGACGCATGGCTGCAGTCATCAAAAAAAATGGTTATGCAATCAAGTATTAACTCTTTTGTGTATCATGTGTTTAAAGCAAACAGAAAGAAAACATGGAATGCTTAAAAGTAGTTTTTTGGCGGTACAATGCCATGCTATTGATGTAAAATTTATAATTTTGGTTATTATCAAGAAAACCATGGAAAATGAATAATCTTAGTTCTTAAATTAAACTCTCATGAGCTATTTTTGTTGTTATCATTATAATTGTCCAAACAAACGTACCTTTAGTTGAGCCAGGCATTAAAATTAACAAGAAATTGAAAAAAAACAAAAGGGGGGTCTAATAATTTTTTCCATGACTGTATATATATATATGTGTATGTGAAATAAAACTTTCATGGTACACAGAGGGGTAGTTACTGGTCACTGAGGGAGGGCAGTGTATAGTCATGGTAACAATTAGCCATCAGCAATATGTAACATGAAGTCAAAAATCAAAAATTGATGTCTGGTGTAGAAGGTGATTTAGTCTAAGTGAGACAAAAATGTTATAATGGAAAAGAGAAGTAAGAGAAAAAGGTTTCAGTCCCTGCCTAATGAGAAAAAAAAAAGAAATAAGAGAAATAAGAGAAATGAGAGAAAAAAGAAAAAGGGGGTGCCAGTCCTCGCCTAAAGAAATAATGCACAGAAAAGAAGAAAGAGAATTAACACGTGTTGGGTTTGAATTTGTGGGCTGGGTCTTTCTTCAAGAGTTAAAAGGAGGCCGGTGGAAAAAGAACTCTGAAGACTTTTGTGGGTATTCTTTCTTTGGGGTGGTTTGGTACATTATTTGAGGTGTATTAAAACTGCTGGGAGGCTGGGGTAGACCCCAGTAGTCCCCAGTCCCGTCATTAAAGACTACTGTAGAAGCTTGGGCTAGGTCTCCTAACAGGGCATTTTCACCATACACCTCTAAATAGTATTTCGGGATAGTGTTTTTTTGTACAACTGAAGTAAGTCCATAAATTATGGCAACTAAATGTGCAGGCAGGATTTGTGAGAGGGAGAAGTTTGCATGTGTTTTGGAGGCATTAATCCCAAAGACTGTAAGAAAAACAGGGGAGAAGTGGGAAGTAAAATTTTGGATTTGGGTTTTTTGGGAAACCCCTATTGACTAGATCTCCGCCTCCGCTCCTTCAGCCCCTTCAGACTTCCCCAGTAGCGATCAAAGACAGGCTTAGGAATGAGGGGGGGCAGGATGAAAAAAAGGAGAAAAGACAAACATCAGCTGGACGAGAGCCCAGAGGGAGGGGGTGAGAGAGTTTGACCATAAGTTGATACATGACTGCAAGAGTGATAGACGACATGAAGAGAAACGGCTGACAAAGACAGCACTTTCCTCAGACAGACGACCCCGACCAGCACACAGACACAAAGGCAGGAAACCTGACAGGATTTAAGCATTAAGACAGAAGAAGAGACACAAGCACCTCGAGAAAAAGGAAAGAAAACATATACAGGCCCAGACCTTTTAAAATTAAAACTTAGACCTCACAAGAAATCAGTCAAACCCCAGACTTCTTCACGAGGGAAGAATAACTTGGGCTTAGAACCAAAATCAACTAATGAGTACGAGAAGGGTTAACTCACACACAAGATGTCACACTCCACACCTAGCTGTCCTCCTCTTTCTCGTGATCAAACACTCAGTGCATTTTCTCCTCTACCTAATGAGGACAATGTCCATCTATTGATAGATTTGATGGCCCAACTTCAGGCCCAATTGTGAGCAAAAATAGATCCCAGAAACAGGAACCACAGGTCAGCATTTGCCAGCACATATGCCTCTGATTGGTCAAACTTAAGGCCCCTGATATGCATCAGTTGAGCTAATAAATAAATAAATAAATAAATAAAGGTTTAGCTTCTGTCTATATTAAATGAAATCAATCACTATTGCATTGTTATCATTTCCACATGCCTGTGCAATGAAGAATCGCTTGCTGCTGATACTTGCAATGAAGACCAGCTTACACATAGTGCTGATATACAGGATGCTACTGAACATGCAATGAAGAACTGCTTACACCTGTGATTTAGCTCTCAAAAGGGACACCACACTGTCTCCCTCCTGGTTGTGCCGACCTCTAAAGGTGGTGGTCACTTGCAGTTTGGGGGTCTGCAAAGTTGGTTACAGCCTGATGGATGCTGCACAATGCAGGATTTACATTTCCTACTTCTATTAACTGATATGAAGAAACCATGTCAAAGGGGAAATGCTAAATTGAATGTAATTCTATGATGGCATGTTAAACATTTTCTGACTTTATGTGCTCTACTTCAGTCTCAATCGCTGGACTGTTTGTTTTTAATTAATTATAAATAAGCTGACCTTGATAATGTGATAACAAGCAAAGCCTTTTCTGTCTCCCACTTGAACCTGAGATTAGAGATGTGTTCTCATTCACATTCAGAGGTCAACAGTACATATACACTCGACTATTCGGTTTCATTTTGATGTTTCTGAAAAAGGGCTGCAAAAAAAAGGGGAGGAAGGCAGGTACTGATGTATTACAGTTCAAATCAGACACTGTAGAAAACAGATAACCACCATGCACACGACATGCTGAAGAAGCAAAAGCCATCACAAAGCAGAACACATCGTCATGTATCAGTCACTGACTGTACTGACAACACATAACAACATTAAACTGAGAGCTGATTTACAGAATGAGCCTTTAATCATCCAGACACAAGAACTGTATTTACTGATGGTTGTTGTTTATGGCACCCACAAAATGGACTACAGACAGGATATGCTGTATTTGAGTACCAAACAGGAAATGACTACTGTATGTGACTGTGACCTCTGACAGACTACAGACTTCACCCTCAGCACAGAGAGCAGGACTGAAAACATTGACTGAAGCACTTAAAGCAGCTCAGGGACAGATTGTAGACTTAATATATGCACACTGTAAGAAAAGATACACAATATTTACTCAATAAAATGAGGTAACAGACAAGCAATATTGTTTATTAGATTTCACAAGGTTCAGTATTGAGTAAATATTAATTAAATGATGCCCCTAATAGTTAGCCATTGAGTAGATTCAAATAGAAAATAGTACATAGTGGATTATAACCTAAACAAGAATATTGAGTTGATTTGAAAAAGATAAACTCCATAATGAAATACTACTAATATAAATTAATTCCATGTGTCAGTGATATATAATTGTGTTATAGTCATCTACATTAATGTGCACATTGATTTGAATGTGATCAATGCACTGAATTTAGTCTAAATATTTTTTCCTTTTATTCAGTCTATGGCCCAGAAAGTAGAACTTAGAAATACTCAAATAAAATTTTATTAACAATTAATTTTGTGGTTTAGGCGCGTTGCTCCACATCCATGAACACGCAAATATCTGCTTCAAAATCAAAATCACAATCATATTGAATGTATTTACCTAATACATTAATTCAGATCTACATGACCACAGAATCATTTCTTACAGTGAACTGACTCTTTTTGGTTAATCAGCACATTATGTGCAGTTTGTGGTTTTTAATTAAAAACTATAATTAATTTTTAATTATCTGCCTAGGTTTGGCAGTCCCAAGGTCAAGTTGAAAGAGTAAAATTGCAAAATCTGCAGATTACAAATTAATCTGAGTTGAGGCCTTGCTTATTGCTTTGATGTCTATCAGAGCCTCCACCAACAACAGTATAGGGTTTACTGTTCAAGCTTTGCACAGGACACGTTTGAGGGTCCTGCAATAGTGAGTCTCAGGGGACACCTCTAGACCTCACAAATCTTGATCATGTGTCATGGGCCAGTGCGATGAACTTTGACTGTAGACTACCTGGCACCAGCAGTCTGAGGACCACGTACGACACAGTCACCTTGTAGAAAGTTCATGTCGAAGTTTGAAGAAGGGTCGCAGGTCTGGACACAGCTGTTTGGCGGATGCAGGCCATCTGGAGGTAAGTATTTCTCGCAGCTGAGTTTGTAGAGGACAAAACACATGCAGCCTCGAACTCGGACACTGTAACAGCAGGCAGTGTAGAGGTAAGGGCAACTTCCACATCGTCCTCCAAGCTGTGCTCAGAGTTCGGCATGGGGAGTCTGGACAAGCAGTCTGCTGTAACGTTGTCCTGTCCTGGCTTGTACTGGATGTCGTAAGAGAATGCCAGCAGTCTGGATGACCACCGAGCAATCCGCATGCCTGCTCTGTCTTGACCCTTTGAAGTCAGCAGTGTGGTCAAGGGGTTGTGATCTGTGCGCAGTGTGAAATGTCTCCCCCATAAGTAAGTTCTCCATTTTTCTGTGGCCCACACACCCCAAGGCCTCTTTCTCAGTTGTGGAGTATTTCCTTTCTGCTTATGTGAGTGTGCTGCAAGCAAAGGCCACAGTTTTTCTCGAGCCATCTGGATGCATCTGAGTGAGCACTGCACCCAGACCGTAGTCAGAGGCATCGGTAGTGACAACTGTGGAAAGCTCAGGATTGAACAGTGCGAGTGCAGGACTGTTGACTATCAGCTCCTTCACAGTTTGAAACTGCTCTGTGCCTCTGGTGTCCATGTGAATGACTCTGCACCCGGAGAAGTGCTGCGAGTGGCTCAACGACAGCAGCGTCCTGGTATGAACTTGGGTACCAGGATGTGAGCCCTAGGAATGAGCGGAGTGTGGTTATGTCTGTAGGTGCAGGTGCTTGGGCGACAGCGGTCACGTGTGGCATCAGGCTGAATGCCTTTTTCTGAGACTGTGTCCCAGGAAGCGCAATTCTTTCTGCCTGATGTTGCACTTCGACAGGTTGAGTTTCAGGCCCGCCTTGTCCAATGCGTTGAAGCACAGCAGTCAGGGTTTTGTCATGTTGCTCTGGTGTCGAGCCTGACAATCACATCATCCAGATAGCATTGGACTCCTTTCATGTCTTTCAGGATCATTGACATCATCGCTGGAAGCAGCTGGCGCGGATGCCATCCGTCACGGCACCCTTTTGTACCGGAACAGCCGTCATGCGTGATGAATGTTGTAAGGTGACGGCTGTCTTCATGGAGAGGCAGTTGGTGGTAAGCACTCTGTAAGTGCAATGTAGAGAAAGTTGTTGCACCCTGAGCTCTGTAAACATTTCCTCCATGTGTGGCAGTGGAAAGCCATCTACTACCACAGCCTTGTTGACCTCTCGCAAGTCCGCACAGAGTCTCAGGTCCTTCCCACCTTTCTTTGTAGTGACCACGATGGGTGAAATCCACTCTGAAGCCTCCACTGGTTCTATGACGTCCTGTTGCAGCAGCTTTTTCAACTCTGCCGACACTGCATCCCTGATAGCAAAGGCAACCTGCGCATTTTCTGTCGAACTGGTTGGCGTCAGAGCTTTTCACCTGATTGTAAAGCCTTGGCGCACCCAGTGTGTTCTCATCTGCATCAACATTCTGTTCTGTGGCTTTAAATGGGACAGCTGAGCGTGCTGCAACCTGGCCATTGATCAGTTGCATTTGTAGTGCAGCGAACAGGTCTCTGCCTAACACTGCAGACCCCCGCTTTGCAATGTAGAAATCTGTGGCAGTGCTACAGTCAACAAAAGTCAAAGATGCATTCAAGCACCCCAGCACAGGTATCTCATTCCCCCCATAGTCTTTCAGTTTGTAGCTAGGCTTGACTAGTGCAGTGGTAGGGAAGGACTTTGCATAGACAGTCTCTGGTAGAATAGACACAGCTGAGCCTGTGTCTAGCATTAATTCGACAGTCTGGCTCTGTTGTCCCTCTGCACTCACTTTAACTGTACACATTATGTTACTCACATGCCCAGTATTAACATTCAAGATGGTTACCTCTGAGATGCGCGATCTAGTGCACTTGTTTGCTGCCTCTGCAGACTTTTGCATAATGTCCTTTCTTTTACAGGAATCTTAATCCGCCTTGTGTGAAGCTGATCCACATCTGTAGCATGTTTTCCCTGGTGCATCCGAGTTTGAGGCGATGTCTTCTTCCCTTTCTGGAATTTGCGGTGTTGCTGCGATCTTTCAGATGCACCGCTTGCACTGCACCCTTAGCACGGTCGTGCTCATGGCTTTAGCCTCCGTGAATGGCTGTTTCAACTTGCGCAATCGTCAGCGTTTTGGTAAGTGTTAGTCCGTCCTCAGTAGCAATCTTCCCTGATCCGTGATGAGTTGGTTTTTCGGCGATTTGATCGCGTAGCATCTCGTCCTCCAATCGACCAAAGTTGCATGTTGTAACCAGCTCTTTCAATACAGCATGGAACTGGTCTGTCGTTTCCCTGCACGCTGACCACGCTGTCTGAAGCGGTAACGTTCAGCCTCGACATTAACTTTTGGTGTGAAAAAGTCCTCAAGCGCTTTAAGAGCCTTAGCATAGGTGTATGTCATCAACTTTAAGCATGTAGAAAAGTCTCTGACCTTCAGCACTCCAAGCAGTGTATCAGCAAGGCGCTTCGTAGCATCAGTTAGCTCACCCTCAGACATTGCTAGCAGAAAGTTGTCGAAGGAGCGGATCCACGCTTTGACCGAATCAGCGGTTCGCTACATTTGTAGAAAGGTCGGCTGACACAGCTGTAGAGTCGCATCCTCGTCGCTAATATGTTGTGTAGTAATTCAACACGTGGATTAACAACCGTACTTTTATTAAACAAAATAAGCGACTCCCGAGGCATCACATAACCTGTACCCATTGCATACAGTCTTACCCTGTCCTCTCTACCCAAGTCATGTTATAGAAGTAGTCCCAGGCTCCACCTAGTGGAAGGGATGAACATAACACGTCGCATATACCAACTGTTGTGTTGAAAGCAGCAAGGTCACTATATAGACTCATTAATGTCTCACAGGCGAGATGTTAGTGAATTTTACAAAGACTAAAGATGAAACGCAGATATCAGTCCAGTTGGTCCTTCAGAATAAACTCTATACATCGGGCTGGCTCATTGTCTTTCTACATAATGCTGGTCAAGCTTACACTGAGTATTTATTCTTATACATATGGTAGGTCAAAATAAAGGTCTCATGTTAATAAACACAGTTCTTTGAACAGAAAAAAAACACGAAGGGCTTTATTTTGAAATTAGAGCAGGAAGTCTTGAGTAAAATAACACTTAATGGATTGTTTTATCTATGTCTGCTATTGTTGCTTGTTGTGATGTTTTGCTATTATTGTATTTTGCAGACACACTGGAGGCCGGTGGAAATGAGACATCAGGATACAGACAGCCAGTTTAACCAGTGTTACCTCAAAAGGGGTCAGATTGATTTCAACTGGAAAGAAGATGGCCCAGTGTTCAGCTGAAATGGAGGATTGTCCATCCTACCACCAGGATCTGACGACGAGCAATGATGTTAATAAGGGGAGCCATCACTGAGACAACAAGTGTCTGCTGCACTCCCTGGTCAAGCTGAAGGTCCACTGCATCGGCTCCAACCAGCGGACTACGTGGTCATGAAAGACTTCAGAGGAAAGATGGAAACACAGACGCTGGCAAGGCCTGTTCCAGATCCTCCTCACGACGGACACAACAGTGAAGGTTGCAGAAAGAGCAACATGAATCTACATGTCCCACTGCAAAGTACCAGCTCCAACTGACCCACCACCTGAGATCCACAATATCAGGAGGAGGTAAAAGCGCTCCCTGCTACATGTGACGTGCCAGTCACCAACTGAACAGATGGTGAAAGTAAGCGCTCTGTTCCAACGAAACCATGATGCCAGAACAGCGGACAAGAAACAAAGAAATCTAAAGACATCTGCACCAGCATACAGTCAACTTTTCAACATTTTCATAAATATTCATGTGATTATAATGCCTTTATGATGATTCTAATGCCTGTTTATTCTGTGTTACAACCAGGTTCACTGCAAGCCCAGAATGGGGATCGTTCCCATGGAGACCACGGAGGTGTTTTCCCCTCATCTGACACGAATGGGGTTTTTCTCCTCTGAGGCTCTATGAGGTCATTCAGGAATTTTCCCTAGAAAAGGGTTTTTCGCCTGAATTTGTGGTGTAAACATTGATAGGTGTGACCTCTGAGGACAACTTAGATGCATTGAATCTGTTTGTTTTACAGCATGGACATTTGAGAATCATAAAGTTATAATGACTTGGTGAGGCGACTGCCCGATGGCCTGTATAGGCCGGAACAGGTTCTCACTCTGAGTCTTTTCTTTCATCCTGTTTTATGATGATGAATGTTATCTGTACTGATTAATATACAGTAATGTAATATCACTTGTGTAATTCTACAATCCCCGTTCTGTCTGTCTCAGCTTGGCTATAACCAGAGTTCTATTCTTGCAAGAACAAATGCAACTTTTTGATGTTTGATGTTTTCAGTAAACTTTGTATTTACTAGGTGTTCCTGTAGGAACAAAAGGGAGGAAATGTGATAGAAATTTAGCAGAATGTGTCAGAAGCTGTTATGTGGAACTCATGATGATGTTGCTAGAAGTTATCTTGTTTAGTCTTCACAGAGAACAGTGTGTGTGTCAGGATGCCTTTTCCTCACGCGTCCGGGCCTGATAAACATGTGGACTCTGCCTACATCAAAGCATACAGCATGTTCATTTCTCACTATGACGGTATTGCCTGTCAGCAGGAACTCATGTACGCATGTATGTATCAGACGTGCATAAATACTGTTTTCCTGACATTCTGTGTGGGCATTCAGTCACAACTCTCTGAGCTGTGTGTTTGAAATCTCATCTCTGTTCTGCAGACAGATAATAAAGAGCAACTTTCTCTGAGCAACTGAATCAGTGAAGTTTATTCACGGACTTTTGTGTAGTTAAAGAACCCGTGGAAGTAAAACATCCTGATAGAATATTTCACAACAGTACAGAAACACTTTGTTAATTATTAGTCAGGAATACATGATTTTAATAGCATGCTGTATTAGTATATGTAACAATTAACAGCAGCCCTCTGATATCCAAAATATTAGCTGAAATGTGTTTTACTATATTTAGTGATGCCCGCTATAGGTGAACACACAAAACCATACACCACATGATAAAGGAAATCAAGACCTTTCCAAAATGTTACTGTCATGATTGTAGGTAATTCTGTTGTTGAGCTAGATGACTTAGAAAATGCAGAAAGGCAGAGTTCAAAGGTCAATAGTTCAAAGCAGGACTGGCATAGAGCCCTTAGACTGACATCATACTATCCTCCTTGATAAGACCTTTCCGATGATGTATTTGGTTTACCTCTATGACAAAATTTCAAGCTTTACCTTTCTTGACCAACCCCTAGTGTCAGGTATAGATTTCAAGAGGCCATGAATGGTCACCTGCATAAAAATGATTAAAACCTGTTTTGGTTGACATAGTGGACAAATGTCTTAGTGACAATTTAGTTTTGGCTTATTATAAGTCACAAATGTCATTTCAGGCCACTTATAGCATGTTTTGTGTTGATAATCAGTAGTTCTTCACTTACCCCACCCCTAACCCTGATCAGTTGCATTGTATCTGAAGAATCCAGTGTCTGGGTGATCCTCCATGAAAATGATGGTTGTTTATGAATTCTACTTTATATTACTTTGTATAAATGGGTTGATATTACTTCATATGAATGGCTCTTGTACATACTCCCACTTACTCAGTTTTCAATTATTTATCTTTGTCATGTGTTTTTCCTGTACTTCAAGGAAGATCAAAGTTGTGCTGTTCTAAAGTTGGTACCTTCTTGCTGTGAGCGACAGTCTAACCACTGCACCACGTGCCGCCCTCAGCAAATATCAGTCAAATAAAAACACTTTAACAATGATGTTTTTCTGCTTTTGCAAACAAACTCCTGAAATGTAGTGTTGACATAGATATATTGAGTCATAAGGCCCTCTCACACTTGCACTGTGACTTAGTGATTCTGTGACTATATAATATTATTATAATATTTAACAGTTAACCCAGGTAAGAAGCATGTATAAACATTAATTTATATTTTCACAGTTACCCTGGTGGTGCTTTAATTTTAAGTCAATGTAAAGTCGGCGTGTACCACACATCAACAGCGCCAGGATCAGCAGCCGATCAACATGTGTATCACAACTAGTGCCAAGACAAAAGACAAATGCCAGAAGCTCTGCGTCATGAACAATATAGAAGTGGAAAATCTTTACTAACTGGAGGGACCCACGAGCATTGGTACAGGCCGCGCTAAGATCATGGCACAAATTAAGGGCAGTGAGACACTATTTTTCTGATCAAATAATGAACTAGCTGTACTGTAAATACAGAAGGAGGTCTCTGCTGCACCATAGCTGCCAGTAGTGCACTGTGATTTTACGGGAAATCTGTTACAGTCATATATTCACATCAAACTGACTGTACATTTGGGATCAGTGTTGTGTTGGTCCACTGTGGATCAGCGTTGGAGCCTGTTAAGACCAGTAGGGGGCAGTAGTGCAGCGTTTGTAACTGTAAACACTGTTAAACAGCTTTTGGCAAACTCACTCCAAAACACACACGTGATTACAGTGCAGTTGTGTTTATTTCCTGCACCTTATCAAACACATTCATTGATCTGATCAGTTCAGTCAAACAAGACAGGATAAAGTGTGCTTAGAATTAGCAGAACAAATACTCAACTTTTAAATGATGTATATCCTAGCATATTGTATTATCAGTAGTTTTCACCAGCCCAGAAAAGCAGCCCTATTTAGTCCAGAAAGTCACCAGCAGGCTACAGTCCATTTAAGTAATAAATACTACAGTTACACAAATGTTGTTATTTATTCATGACAGTCACTGAGCTGTGACATATGCTGGAATAATCTGATGTTTCTGTTTGACATAGAAAGGTAGGTAGGGAAGCCCTCCACTCAGGGTTGTCCACTACCCCCACCTCTTACGAGTACGAGAGCTCCGAGCCGACAGGAAGGAGGCTGGAGACTTCGTGGCTTAGGGCATCTGGAGATAAACTGGAGTAGCACAAAAGCTACCCACTGACCTCCAGGAGATGAACCCAAGTAGCACAAAAGGCTACCACTGATCTCCAGCAGCTCTACAACCAAATGTCAGAGCTCCCCAGTACTCCTCATTACTTTGAGGACGGAGTCAAAACCTCTGCAAACTGCCTCCTTTCACAACCTCGGTTCAGGAGGATTGTGATGTCACTAGTGACATCAATGTGCACAAGCCCCGCCCATTCGCATCGTTCCTCATGCGCCTGATTGAACAGCAAGGATTGGTCTGATGGAAAAGGTGCCGCACCAATCAGAGGAGCGGACTGCTGGAGAGGGCGTGGCCAGGAGTCCTAGCACCAATCAGGGCAGAGGGGAGGTGGAGCATGTGAAACACAATATAAACACTTTTCACATCGATCAAACTCCGTGTATACACAGGTTCACCAGTTTCCCTCGATAAATCACACGTGAGTTGAGAAAAGGTGGACATGAGCGCGCCTCAAATCCCTCCCTCTAAACGCCCAAACACAACCATATATGATCAATGCAAATTAGCACGTGAATATAAAGTAGCCACGTGCTCTCTGGGATCAGTGGAGTGACATCAGCGGACGCTGAGATCAATATGCTTGTTGGCGAGAAAAAAAGTCCTCTTAGGCAGGTCTTTGCTCCAAGTCTGCATGATTACTGCTACAGTTCCCTCAGCATAAAGTAATATACTTCATTTTTATCACCTATGCTTGAGTATAAGTATAGCAAGTATACTACGGACCATGGACCATGATCTTGTAGTGCACGAGGAAGTATGTCAATTTAATACTGATTCGGACTAAATTGGAACATTTTAAATTCATAAAAGTATGCTTTAAATATAATTTGTGGTGTTATTTTAAATTCCCCAAAGCACACTTTGAAGATGTACTGCAAACAAACCCTTCTATATTATCTGTGTGTGTTTTTTTACATGTATAGGAACAGTAAGTAGAGATCATCCAGCTGCCCATCCTGCTCCATTACGCACAGGTGCACTCTGAGCCATATTTATATAGCTGCAGTACACAGATGTGTTGTTGATCAAATAAATTATGATCATTTGGTTTGATGGTGTGCTGTGTTTAGTGAGTGAGGATCATTACAGTTTGAAGCAGCAAAGACCAAATGTGGAAAATGAATCCAGTTTAAATTAATACGGGTCGTTTCTCTGGTGGACACACGACTTTCCTGACCCTTTTATTTCTGTTTTAAGGTTCATTAAACCTTATTTTATCATATTTACTGATTGATATTTAACAAAAAAATTACAACAAATGATTTATAAGTTTCTTTTTTTGTCTAGACGCATTGAACTTTGAGTTAAGCGTCATTTTCATGTAGAGAGCCAGCTTTCAGCCCAGAAATAAAACCAACCCTTGTGTACATAAATATGTGTAGATGTCTGTGCAGCACGGCGTATGAGGCAGATATTTTTTTATGTATTTGCTTTTATAATTATTGTATTCATATTGCCAATGACTCGAAAGAAGGTCGGGTTGGGTCAGGTCTTTCGGTGGTTACCCGGCAACGGAACGTCACGTTACGCTTTTACCCACAATCCCTCTGTGTTTATTCATTCCATCTGACAATCGACACCCGTAAGTATGTCCAGCAAACTACTGACTGTTAATATGTAATAAGATAAAGATAATTATCCATCATGTCTTTCATTTGGGTCCAGTCTCGATAGCATTTCATCCCTGGACATTCCACTGCGTTAGTGTGTCATATTCACTTTTATTCAGATACCCGCAATTAGCTACATTGAGCTAGCTAAGTCTAGCGCTGCCCGGTAATTTTACATACCTCCCGCCACAGACAGCTAGCAAAATCATTTCACACTCATGTACGGTCCGAGAGCAGTAAGGACAGTCACAACCAAAGTTATTATAGTGTAACTACGGCACATAGAAATACATTGCATGGTGCTGAATAATTTAGCTAGCTAGCTGGAACAGTCAATGAGCCCAAAACGATGAATTCATAACTAATCAAGACAAGAACATGTTAATTCTTCTTATTTTAGACTTTTAACAATCAAGAAATCAGACTTTTTTACTCATTATTCTAATGTTGTTGTCTTTGTTGTTGTGTTTGTGGTGGTTGTTGTTGTTGTTGTTTTTGTCATTGTCGTCGTCGTTTTTGCATTACAGCTTTATTGCATCACTCATACCACTGCGCACACACAAACACACACACACACACACACACACACACACACACATATATACACACTCTCATATAAAACCAATGGCTCTTTTAAGAGCCACTCCATCTTTTTCTCTCTTGTTTGTCTATAGATCTGTCTCTCACTCCCCCCACCCACAACCCACACACCTCACCTCTCTCCCTTCAGTTTGTGTACAGTTGTTGTGTATTGTTTGTATATTGTGTAATGTTGTTGTGTATTGTTTGTATATTGTGTATGTTGTTGTGTATTGTTTGTATATTGTGTACAGTTGTTGTGTATTGTTTGTATATTGTGTATTGTTGTTGTGTATTGTTTGTATATTGTGTATGTTGTTGTGTATTGTTTGTATATTGTGTATTGTTGTGTGTTGTTTGTATATTGTGTATTGTTGTTGTGTATTGTTTGTATATTGTGTATTGTTGTTGTGTATTGTTTGTATATTGTGTAATGTTGTTGTGTATTGTTTGTATATTGTGTATTGTGGTTGTGTATTGTTTGTATATTGTGTATTGTTGTTGTGTATTGTTGTATATTGTGTATTGTTGTTGTGTTGTTTGTATATCGTGTATTGTGGTTGTGTATTGTTTGTATATACGTGTATTTGTTGTGTGTTGTTTGTATATTGTGTATTGTTGTTGTGTATTGTTTGTATATTGTGTATAGTTGTTGTGTATTGTTTGTATATTGTGTATTGTTGTGTGTTGTTTGTATATTGTGTATTGTTTGTATATTGTGTATTGTTGTTGTGTATTGTTTGTATATTGTGTAGTGTTGTTGTGTGTTGTTTGTATGTTGTGTATAGTTGTTGTGTATTGTTTGTATATTGTGTATAGTTGTTGTGTATTGTTTGTATATTGTGTATAGTTGTTGTGTATTGTTTGTATATTGTGTATATGTTGTTGTGTATTGTTTGTATATTGTGTATTGTTGTTGTGTATTGTTTGTATATTGTGTATGTTTTTGTGTATTGTTTGTATATTGTGTATTGTGGTTGTGTATTGTTTGTATATTGTGTATTGTTGTTGTGTATTGTTTGTATATTGTCACTGTATTGTATGTTTGTGTCATGTCTCAAGACTCTAACTTAAGGGTCTTTGAGGATCCCCATGAGGCCAGGATGCACATGGCGGCACTAATTAGTGGGGTTCTTCTCAATGAGTCCAGGGTGAGACGTTTCAAGACAAGCAAGTACAAATATAAAATAAGGAAGTCTGGTATAAAATCAGCAATCATGCTCTTTTAAAAGGTGGGTTTCAGGCCACATGAAAAAGCGCAATAGTCTGTGGTCCCCTCGGGTGATCTGGGGGCCCCAAAAGGCGGGCGGCAGAGCAAGGCCTGATCTCCCATTGCGAGCTTAGCCCTTTGGGGTTTTTAAGGGAAATGTGGGAGGATGACGGGGGGAACGTGTAGATGTCTGGGGAGTGAGAGATCCTTTGTAGGGGGGCAGTTCCATAGAGACACTGGTGGGTGGGGGAGGAGACCTTATATTCAATGCGGGGAGATAGGGACCCGTGGAGTTTTTTGCGTACCCGAGGGTTTGGGTTGCAATAGCCCCAGCCTGGGGGAGACAAACGTGGACCAGCTTTCCATCTGCCAGGGTGGGTGAGACGGAGTTTGCGATGTTCTTGAGGTGGAAAAATGAGGTTTTGCAGAGTGATAGTGGGGGTGCCAACCTGGTGTGGAGTCCCCGACTAGGATGGCCTCAGTCTTGGAGCTGCTTAACTGCGGGAAAGTTGAGCTTCACCCCGCCTTTATCTCCCCCAGGCAGGGGGAATGGCGATTTGAGAGTGCAAGTGGTTGTGGTGGTTGAATCCTTTTTTAAAAAAACTGAGTGTCATCAGCATAGCAGTGGAATGAAAGTCCATGTATGCTGATGACGACAAGAAGATATATGGTGAAAGAGTTGGTCCAGGCACAGCCTGGGAACCCACAGTTGACAAAGTTTTGTTTGGTTTCCCCCCAGGGCAGGGGTTTTTTTTTCCGACAGATAGGGGAAAAACCGGTTGTAACGGGTTTGGGAGAGGCCGATGGTGGTATAAAGACGGTGAAACAGGATTCGGACCCGGGAAAAAAAAGCAGTGGACAGGAAATGGCGAGGGGGGAACCCAGCATCGGCTGTCACGAGCGGGGTTGTTGGTCCCCCTAACCAGTGCTGTTTCAGTGCTGGGCCTGGGCCAGACTGAAATGTTTCATACAGATTGTTTAGTTTAAGGGGGTTTAAAGTTGGGAAGCCACTCCCAGCCCCTTTTGAGAGAAACGGCAGGTTTGAGATGGGTCTGTAGTTTGAAAGATGATCTGGGTCTAGTGTGTTTTTTTTTAAAGGGTGGCCTGATAACACCCTTTAAATCAGGTGGAACATAACCAGCTTGAAGAGAAAGGTTTATCACCTGAGTGATGGGGGGGCAATGGCAGAAAGATTGGACTTTATCGGGGCTGTGGGGGGGGGGCCCAAAACACAAGTGGATGGTTTCTTTTTTACTGATGATGACCCAACCTCCTGCACTGTGACAAAAATTTGGGAAAAGGGTCTGGAAGGCCCTGCCAGTGGATCAGTCAGGGGGGGGAGTGGCTGGGGGGGCCAGGGGACTGGAGAGGGGCGATAGTTATTATGTTATTCCAAAAATTAATGAATTTTCATTTTCCAGAGTAGCATCTGGTGAGAGGTTGTTTGTGGCTGGAGAAGGTGGCTGATGGTAAAAAAGCTGCTTGAGCTGCCGGGGTTTTTGTTAATGACATTGGAAAAAAACTGGGACCGTGCATTTTTGGGGGTTTTCATAGGTTTTTTGATTTTCCCCTAAACCCCTTTTATGTCTGTTAGTCCTGAGGCCTTAAAGCCCCGTTCAGGATGAGCCCAGATGATTTCATCCCCCCCAAACTCACTTGTACCAGGGGCTGGCGAAAGAAAGTGACTGTGGAGCCCTGATGGGGCGTGGTGGTAAAGAAGGCTGGTAAAAAGCGTTGAAAAAATCCGTTTCAGTTACTGAGGATAAAGCAGTAGGTTAGAGGACACGTGTTGGAGGTGAGCGGGCTACAGAGTCAATGTTTTTAATAGATCGGGTGGTTTTTTTCCGTTTTGGTTTTACAGGGGCTAAAGGGGAGAAAGGCAGCTCCAAAGGGGGCTTTGTGGTCTGAACCCAAATATGTACCTGAAGGTTCATGAGGGGAAACACAGTTTGTGATCACCAAGTCACGATGACCCTTGGGTGTGTGGGGCACCTTGTGCTGAGATTTAAACAGTAAAGCAGGTGGAGGAATTCAGCAGCAGAGTGACATGAAGGGGTCAAATGGATAAGTCCCCGAGTATCATATTGGTAGAGGTTGTAGAAAAAAGTGTGTTGAATATGTTCAAAAAGCATTCTAATTTTCCAACAAAAACTGAAATAGTCTAAAAAAATGAAAAAATACAGAAAAAGCCTTCCAAAGTACAACTTTTTTTTTTTCAACTTTTATTTTGAAATTAAAATGGTAATTGTTATAAAATTTTTCCCGGGGGGTTTCCGCCCCAAAACCCTGACATCTCTATTGGATGATGTTCTATAAAAAACACAGTGCAAACTAGGGGGCTTTGTAACTCTTTTTAAAATTGTGCTGCAGGTGGGGGGGTGGGAAAAGTGGATGGAGCGGGAAACACATTTGGGAGAAAAGGGGAGCAAGTATGTTTATTGTAAACTGAGTCTTAATCAAAATCAAAACACTAGAAACGGTTATTTGTTTGTAATTGCCAGCCTGGTGGGAAAAAACCACCTTTATATCACCCTTTTATTGCTGAAATGAATGGGCTGGTCATATTTTTAGCTATTTAAATGCATGTTGCTGAAAGGGACCAAATGTCAAATGCAGGGTTTTCATAAACTTCATGCTTTATATAGCCAGAACACAAATGGAATATTTTCTTTGTAGGTTAACAGTTTTCTGCCCCGGGGCAGCCCCATTACCAAATACATGAAAAAAGGCAGGTTGGTACCACAGTCATACCTCACACTGTGATAAGGCACCCCTCAACAGTGTAAACATTTCTATGAATGATACAGCTGTATCACTTTACTGTAATTAAAGTGACTAAACAACAGACTAAATTCATTTATTAATTCCTACCATTGTGATTTCTTATTTCAATTGTATAAACCCCTCCCAACGGGCCATTGGGGGGAAAGAAGAAAAAAAGAACCTTCATCATGTCCCAAAACGCAAAGTATGGGAAAAAGCAATTTCCTTCTCACCTCATTTATATACTTTGAAAAAAGTCTGTGCTGTTATATAATTGTGATTTTATAGTTTTATGGATCATTTTCTCAACCCCTATTTTTTGGGATACGGGCGGTGTCGCCAAAGGTCTCATCTGTTTTGATGAAACAAACTGGTGGTTTTGCATTTGGGTGGCATTTGTGTTGTTTTTTTTTTGTTCCTTTAAAGATCCCAAACGGGGAGAGGTTTAACTACCGCCTCGAAAACATAAAAAAAGGGGCACAACCTTTGGGGAAAACCCCACAGCATGGGGTGTGATGTGAGGGAATGGGCGGGAAAAGGTGAAAAATGCTTTCTTTGATGTCTTTTCATGTGTCCATGTTTTCCTTCCCTCCCAAGCCTTACTTTTTGTTGAAAATGAGACAGTTGATGACATTTTCTCTTTTTTTATTGTTTACCTGTTCAGAAAGTATCCACTCCAGGGGGTACTGAAGACATGAGGGCAGGCGTTGAGAACATCACTGTGTAACCCCTTTTTCACAAAAAACAAGATCTGTACCCAGCATGGTTTGTGTTCAAACTAAGTTAATTTCCCTGACACCCCAAAAAATTATCAACCACAACACAGTTCTCTTTTCCTCCCCTGCAGATAGCAACCAGGTGGAGACAAAGAAAGAAAAAAAAATGACAGAGCTGAAGAAGAAGTTTTAGAAGGTTGTTAGTCACTCAGTGGCTGAAATGATTGAAGAGGGTTAGGTAGTCTGAAGAGGGGTTCATCCCACCATGGGGGAGGATGAAAAAGGTATGTTAATAAGTTAGCTTTTTTTTGATCTTTTAGACTGTTCCCCCCTATGACCTTGGTGTGACTGTATGTTAGTGTTGTAAATTTTGAACAGTTTTCAATTTTCCCTGGCAATGGTTCTGACCTCCTTATTTAAATTATTATTATTATATTTTTTTTCAATGGAATTGAATTACAATTTTAATACTCTTGTACTATGGCCATAAATATTTAGTGTTAGAAATAGCGTTATTCTGCCATAACATGTAAATATACCTTTTTCCCTTCTCCATTCCTCTCCTCAATCTGAAGGTAACAACTTCATGTTGAAGGGACTGTTTTTTACCAGGTGATGCTGGTGAAACGCTTGGGGGGGGCAGAGCATCCTGTCAAAAGGGATGTCTCAGCCCTCCTTTTCCTCCCGAAGGAAGTCAAAGAAGTGGGAAAACTAGAGGGGGGCTTTGGAAACCTCAAAAACCCAAAAGTCTGTAGGCTCTTCAAAAAAGAATCTTTTCCTCCACTCTGCAAACATTTTTGTCCCCAATGAGAACCCAAATTTTTTTTGTTTGAAATCTTGCCCGTTATGCTGAACTCAGCAAATGTTTGGTGTTTGTATTTGATATATGATGGGCAATAAGTTAAAAAATTATATAATATGATATTTAACTCAATAAATGATGCTCTGTATCAGAGTCAGGGAGGAAAGGAAAGGGCCACTGCCTGACATTACTGGGAAATTTTTTCCCCCTTGTATGGTGTTTTTCCAGCCCCGGGTGTGGATGTGATGTGATTGTTTTTTAGGTTGGTTAGGTGACTTTATTTGTACCTGTAGGTAGGTTTTTTTTGCAGTGTAAACAGAGGATGGCATCTGCTTTAAAAACAAAACTAGACAACAAACATCAAAAAGAAAAAAAAGACAAACCACAACAAGACAAGTACTTGTATGCTGCCTGAGACCAGAACCCGACCAAGGCCCCAAAAAAAGAGAAGAAACCACGAGCAATTAAAGACCATTAAAGCATCAAGTTAACCCGGTTTCTTAAAAAAAATTACTAATTTGTTCCTGGGGGCAAAATGTCCATTTCCTTAAAAACTGTAAAAAAAGTCACATATCAATATTTTTTCCATTAAAAAAGGTCCATCTTTTAATAGCTTAGCCTGAAATTTTACTTATCAAATAATCATATTTTGGGGGAATTTTTAAACCCCTTTTAAAAACCAGTTTGTAGTTTTTAAATGAAAAAAAAACCCCACAAATAATTTAATTTCCATAAAAAACAATTCAAGTAGGATTTGTTTATCATTAATATCAGGACTGGAGAGAGTCAATGATTGGGAACATTGATTTTGATGCATTATTATTTTTTTGCAATGGCAATTAAAATTAATAATATTTCGAATGATAAATATGATTCTTTCTAAACCTTCTGGTATTACAAGTGAAATTTTTTTTTTCCCCCCCAGTCCATAATACCCCGTGATGTTCTAAGACTACATTCAAAATAGAAGATCAGATTAAACCAGAAAACATTTATGAGGCAAAAATGAACATGAACAGAAACGGGAAACATGGAACAGGTATAAACAAGTTGAAGGCGAGAGGCAGAGGGGTTTCCGTCGACCAGTGCTTTAAAAAGAGAAGAGAGAAAGTGTGTGTGTGTGTGTGTGTGTGTGTGGGGGAGAGAGAGAGCTGAGGTGGAGCAGGACATTGTTGTGGGTTTTGGTGAAAACAAAGCAGGATGAAGGGCCCCTGTGGCCGGGAAACTCAGGTTGGTTCCTCCCAAAATTTTCCCAACCCCCGGGCCCTTTTTTTCCCCTTGCACAGCCCCCTGAATCAAAGACATGATCACATGATGGTGTGGCCCTGGGGACCCCCCATCATCTGCCCCCCCCCCTCATCCCCCGGTTGACTTCTGCAGGTTCTAGACCGATTTTCTCCAGCCAACAACAGCCTCACATCAGCCTGCAGCTCTGCAGAGTAATCTTTCCAGTCTGGAATCCTTTCCCCGAAAATTGATCTTGAACAAAATTTGCTGGAAGATTTCTTTATGCAGCAGTGCAAAACTGGACCTTGGATCTTCTCTCTGGGGCCCCGGGAAGTGGGTTGGTCCTGGGACGCGGGCTTTCAGTTTCTCAGGAGACTGAAAAAAACTTTCTGTTCTTGACACCCATCAAACTCCCCTTCTTCCTCTTTCCTCCTCTCCTCTCTCATCTTCAGATGAGTCCTCCATACTCAGGGTTGTACAGCTGTTCAATTTTGAGGCTTCCTCCATGTCCATCTGGGAGTAGGATGAGGGAAACCCTGTTTGGGTCCAGGGGTGATGATGTCTAGAGCCTCCTGTGCACTGTAGTGTCTTACCATCTTGAAAATATATTCCCACACCCCATTCTACAAAAAAAAAACCCTGGCTGCACCACACCTGTGGACCTGAACCACCTCGCTACCTGAGCATGACCCAAAACTAAAAAACCCAAACCCTGATTGAATATCTGAAAGCTACTCTTCTGTATTATTATTGAATTTGTTTATGCTGTCAGACAAACACCCCCGCATACACACAAACACTCCCCCACACACAATATGTCATCTAAAGAAAAAAGTGGGGTCTTACTCTGACCTTTTTTTCACCCCCGATATGATTAGTGTGTGCATACACATCACACACACCGTTTCATTATTTTCACACACAAAACACAAGGCCCCACACTTCATTTAGTTTAAGGAGCCCATAGAAATCAGTAAAAAAAATCTGAAAATGTAACGATGCTTTGAATGGGAAAAAAATTTCGCCACTTGGTTAACAAAATGGAAATACATTTTGAGACTTTTTCTCAAGGGCCCCAAATATCCATTTTTTAAAGATTTGGTGTCAGTGTTTTTTAAGCACCCCCAAAAAAATCCTTTAATTTTGGTGTAATTTTAATAATTTTTGACTGATTAAACAAAGGGCAAACGTTATCAGATAATGTGTATGGGTAGCTGATTTTATTTATATTTTTTCAAACTATAAAAGAATACTTGTTTGTCATTTTCTTATCCGTTGTCTGAAAAAATGAACTAATAAAAATTTTATATTTATAAATTTTTAAAGCTGTAAAACAATACTGATTTGTCATTTTGTTGTTGTCTCTTGTTTCTGAATATAACGTGAACTAATAAAAAAAATCACGTGACTGGACATCAGCCTGTCGTGTGACGTACAGAAGGCGTGCACACACAGCGGCCGCGCGCACGGTCTGCCAGGATGCAGCAGCGGGTTTCGGCGTTACTGGTTTTAATTCTCGGCTTGTTTTTGGGTTTGTGCTCCTCTAAAAGTTATATCCTGAGCGACAAAGAAGGCCTGGGGAGGACTTTCGACGGTGGAGGTTTGAGCGGTGGAGGGTGAGTTCAGACCGGGTTTATCTACTTCCTGGTTTCGTCAGGAGACTGTCTAGGAGGAGGACAGCTAGCTGCCTCAACATTTCTGTTGTCATCCTGCTTTAATTTCCTCATCTAATAGTCATATAATACTGGTTCCTTCAGGCCACGTCTCGTTTACTGGTGAATTATGCTGAGCCCTACCGCAGCCAGATATTAGACTACCTTTTTAAGGTATGATATGCCCAAAATGTGATGCAAACCATTCATACAGTAAAAGTAAAGTAGTAAGAGTTTTGCTTTTTGTGGTGTCCAGCCAAACTTTGGAGCCTCTTTGCACATCCTGAAGGTGGAGATTGGAGGAGACGCTCAAACTACTGGTGAGTGGTACTATAATAACACTACAACTTTAATTTACAATAAACAACATGAACTCAATGAGTTCATGATGTGAGTAGTGAGAGGAGTGAATGAGTTCAGCTCATTCATATATCAAGATTTTCATCACCAGAAAATAGTGGAAAATGTCCCAAAACAAGTTCCAAGTTTTCGTTGTTTGCAGATTATTCAAAAGTATACAGTAAAAGTACTTTATAATTGCATAATGGCAATACTCTAACACGTATTACTGTAAGTCAGAACTGATGGCCAAATAGTTTGTTTTCTTTTTATTAATTTTCAAATGTGGCAAATATGGACAAAAGGCATGCTTGTACTCTGCAAGAGAAATTGAGACAGGATAATTAAAAAGTACACAGTAAAATTACTTCATAATATTTTTTGGTAATAGTCTGACAAGTACTAAGTCCAATCATAACAGTTTCATACGGATTTATGACAAAAAAAAAATATTTTTATCAGTTTTCAGTTTTCATGTCCTAACATGCTTGCTTGTACTCTGCAGGAGGAATTTGAGAGGATTCCTCAAAAAGTACACAGTAAAAGTACTTCATAATGTTTTTGGTAATGCTTTCATATGTACTCATGAGTCCAACAATGATAATTTATACAGAAATTATGACAGAAATCATTTTACCAGGAATTTGAGATAGGTGGCTGACTGGACCACAGTCCAAGGTGGCACCTTTAATCAGAGTCTAAAACCCAAACCTTCATGTGAACCTCCAGGACTACAGGAGAAATCCTCCCAGTGAAGAGGTGGAAGCTGAGAAAAGATGACATATTTTATTTGACATCTTCTTTGAAAAAATTGCCGTCAATTATTTTTGTTAGCCAAGATTTATTGGTTTATTAGAGTCAGCAATAACATTTGGTTGCAAATTTGTTCATTTCCAAAAATATGCAGGAAGTTGCAAAATAGTTTGTAAATTTGTAAAAAATAATGTAGATAAACTCTATATATTCCAAATGAGCTAATATGTTACATAAAGTATAAATGATCTTCTCTGAGACGGATTAAAAAATGAATAATGCTGTGACTGTATGTGTGTGAACACTGTTGTATTTCTAATGGCTTTTACATTTAATTTATGTTGCATAAAACTAATATTTTTGTTGGGCTATGTAAGTAGTGAAACATCTCATGGAGTAGTAGTAGAAGAGCAGCTAAAAGAGTGATCGGTCTCCTTAGAATATCCAGTATTAACTTTCTCAGGTAAAACTAATCACCTGCCAGATCTTTAGGACCCTGGGGAGTAAGACTTGGTGAGATTAATCTGACTTTCCAAGATGGAGATCCAACTTCACGGAGGGCTCTGATTAAATTTCTGACTTGGAGCTTGGAAATTCTGTACAACTAAATGCACCACAAGTCAAAAAAACAAAAGAAAGGTTCCCAATGCTGCTGTAGCGACATTAATGCTCCGTTTAACCGGTGATGTTTGTCTCCTTACACTGAGAAAGTGGAGGGTCTGATCAGTGTCTCTATGAAGCTCAAGGGGACATGTCCCCCCGTCCATAGAGACATCTGAGAGCATGGTTCAGAGACACATAGGTATCGGAATTGGCACTGAAAAATGATTCATTTTTTGATATCCGATAGGATCTGAGCTTTTCGGTTGGTGCTACAAAAGTATTGAAGTTCAGCTCTAGTCAGGACCTGCATTTACTGACATCTATTCCAGTCTCTCCTCCCTTGTTTACACCTTGTGTGTTTCAAGCCAATCCTACTGGCAGGGTCGTGTGGGGGGTCACGCCCGGCACCCTCTCGGGGCTCGGATGGTATGTTCGTCGTGTTGTCAGCGAGGCAACATCAGCAGGTGGTCTCAGATCCTTCCCTCTTTCCCCGGCTCCTGACGACCTGCTCGGCATATGCTCTGGGAAACCCTTGACGCAGACCTGCTCGCCTCCATTTGTGTTTGTACGGTCAAATTTAATCAAGACGGCATCTGTTGGTGTTTAATGTGAGTAATTGTCCCGTACAGTATGCATGTGTGTGTGTGTGAAGCTATTATACACTGAGGGAAAGCATTTAGGGAAATGTCATTTCTTTCTATAAGCTCACAGACTGGATGAGTCTCACATTTACTGGTGATGCATTATTTTGTCCCATATGCTGTCACCATATTTAATGACACCCTGGACTGTTTTTTTTTTTGCTTTTGTGTGAAATGTCTTCCTGTTTTGGGTGCATTCCCTCTGTGTTGGTCTGAGTCAAACCATGTGCCGGAGTAATAACTGCCTTATATACCTGCAACTGGCTGGCCGTGGAAATGAATTTCCTCCTCGACAACAAATAGAGCTCTAATCTAATCTAGTCTGCATCTCCTCACAGTGTGTGAAGATACATGGACATACGGTATGTGTGTGGTCGTATATGCGTAAGTGCGAGTGTGTGCGTGACTTTGGAGTGTGTGTACAGTATGTGCGTTTGCATTAAGGTTTGCCTAAGAGCCCATTGTTGACTTCAAAAGGATTCCTCTGAGGTTTTAATTATGTGACTGCTTAACTTGGCACCAGAGAAAGAGAGTGATCCTGGCTGAAGCCTATAAATCTCTCAGTGCAGACACATCCACACCCTCCAAAGCCCTCGACTCCCCTGGACCTCCCAGACACATTAAGGAAGAGCGCTCAGGTCCCAACCACAGTCACTTCGCACAAATACATACACATGGACACCAGGAAAAAAATACCGCTGAGCACACATGGGCCAAAAGATGTCTGCACTGACACAATCAGACTTGCCCTCACACACACAAACATGCATTCACTTATGTGTGCGTGCATGTACAGCAGGTACAGAGCTTAAAGCTTAGCTCACGAGCTGCCACACACGCATCCCTTGATTTGACATTTGCGAAAACAATATTATTTTTGTTTCAGCCTCGCGGTGATAACACGTCTAGAAATAGACCGGCCACAAACATTTGTACACATTGGTTTTTGTACGGATTAAACATGACCAGAGCTGCTTGAAGTATGGTTGAAAACCACAGTGTAGCCGTTCGCACAGAGTGAAGTTCACTGGATGGATGCTTCTTGAGATATGCAACGAGTATAAATACAAAAGATGATGTGGCTACAGCGCCACCTATAGGCCAAAATGACACCAAATTTGTCACTTATACCGCTTTCACACTGAAATTAGCACATCGATGCCTGTTTTTTTTCCTCCCTCTCGTACAAGTGTATTTAGGGCTAATGCACGTATGTGCTTCCATTAAAGACTGTGTAGCTAAACTCAAAATACTGATTTGTTGGGTGAACATAAAAAAGTAGGGAAAGTTATTTTCACCCAATTATAATACGCTCATTTAGCAAGCGATACAAATGCTAAGTAGCTATCCATAGCAACTAATGCTGCTATGATTAGCGACTACTTTTTTTTTTTGTTTTTTTTTCTATATTTATGTTGCACCAACCCACCAGAACAAATTCCTCGTATTGTGTTAACTATACCTGGCAATAAATCTTTTTCTGATTCTGATTCTGATACTAATGCTACTATGATTAGTGAGCACACTACGAAAACATTCGGTGACGAAATTAACCGTTCAAAATTATAGAGGGGACAATAACAAGTTATGTGACATTTCTGTGCAGTGGTTTATTTTAAGTTAAGTAAACGACTTAGCTTACCGTCTTCATTACCGACTCATTTGATTTGAACTGTGCGCTGAACTTCAGGAAGTAAAGTTTCTAAAACTCCTGGCTCACACACTACTGCCACCTTCTGCTCTGGAGTTATACATTCAATTTACTATCTTACCCAAAACGCAACATACAATATTAAGTTATTGCACATCATGCTAAAATAACTTAATAATGTTCAACCACAACACATGACTGTATATACACTTGGATGAATGTAGCAGACATCCATTTGATTTGTTTGATAGAAAAAATCTCAGAAATCGTGATACCTCTGCAATCTCAACATTCGTAGCAAAAACTCAGATTTGGACAAATTTCAAAATGGTAGAAAATCAAGTCTTACTTGAAACTAGCGACTGAGATGCTTACAATGTTTACTGAGGTAATAAATCAAGTGAGAAGTGGGATCATTTTCTCATAGACTTCTATACAATACGGCTTCTTTTTGCAACCAGATGAGAATAAAGTTTTCCGGCAGTTTCCCTTGGCTTCACTTTGCAGACATTTTCAGACCCAAGTTATGGTTATAATCATTACCATGACAACACAGGTGAATTTAGTGAACTGAAATGGCAACATTCACATGGATTTGAAAAATAAAAAGTGGTTCCTTTAAACTAAATTGTCCTTAAAGGACGCCTGGTTGGTGAGTCATTATGTGTGAGATTTTAGTAACCAAGTCTGAGAAAGTGGTAAAGATGAAATGTTTGAGTTCAGATGAGATGAGAGCTGCACTCTTTAAGCATGTTGTATGTTCGAGTTAGTACAGTTGGCACAATCCTACCATGAAGCAGATCTGGGATCCTGGATCACCGTCCACCAGAGTCGTTGGATCTTCTTCGCTGGATCTCCTGACCTGCATTTAAAAACAGGGTTATAATGTCTGCTCTGCTTTCCTGGGCACTGCCGAGGTGCCCTTGAGCAAGGCACCGAACCCCCAACTGCTCGGGGCGCCTGGATAAGGGGCAGCCCCCTCACTCTGACACCTCTCCTCTAATGCATGTGCATGTGTGTTTCATAACTTCTGTGTGATGTGCAACTGAGAAATATTAACAGAGTGAAAAAATGTAATTTCCCCATTGAGGGATCAATAAAGTAAGTCTTCTTCTTCTTCTTTCTTTCCTTTTCATTTCATTCATGTTTCTCTTGTGTTGTATTACATCATACTAAATAATAACAACAGCAGAGTGAGCTCTGACTGAACGCAAATACTTAATACTTCTTATTTAAATTCCAAATTCTCAAATAATATTGATTTATTTAGTTCTGACAGACTATACCAGGTATGAAAACATCATCCACTGTTTCTGTTTAGCTAACACAATGAGATTGCTATGAACCCTTCAAAGTGCTTGTGCAATATACCTTTCCCAAATCACAGAATTAGTTAAATGAAGCCCACTTGTGTTCAATCGGAGTGTCACATGATGTGTATAACCCCCTTTTTCTGAGGGGCCCCGAGGGGTGAACTCCCTTAGCAAGAAGCATAAATCATGAAGCCCAAGGGCCCCAAGTCGGGGACAAAGTCATGGGAGATACAAGTCAGGGACTGGCATAAAAATATCTAATCTTTGATGATCCCCGGAGCACCATCAAGTCCATTCGCCAAATGGAAAAAACACAAGACCCCAACAAACCTCCCAAAAAGGGGACCACCAAAAATCCCGACTGGGCAAGGGCATTGATCAGAGGCAACAGAGAGATCAAAGGTAACTTGAAGGAGCTGCAGGGTTCCCCAGCAAAAAACTGGGGGTTCTGTCCATAGAACCACAATAAACCTCCTCCATAGGCTGGGGTTTTAGAAGAGTGGCCAGAAAAAACCTTTACTTAGTGTTGAAATGAAGGCCGTTTTTTAGTTTTCCAAAAAACATTGGCCGACCCCCCAAAAGTATGGGGGGAAGGTGATCTGGGCAGATGAGTTTGTTTGGGGAACATGTCCCCTTTCCATTTTTACTTCAATTGCCGTCTCCGGGGTATAAAAAGGGGACCTGAGTATGCCGCCCTTTTTGGCCTTTTTAAAAGACATATTTACGGACACAGAAAGATGGTAAAAAAAAGTAAAAAAAGATTTTAAAATTTATTTGCCAAAACCAACTGCTTTTTCCAAACAGTGCCTGAAACGGGGAACATGGCACTAAACGGCAGTTACCCTGGTTAAAAAACAGAAAAAAATAATTTAAGGCTATCCATTTTTCCTGCGGACTGAAACCACCAAAGTTGTTTTTTTCCCAAATTTGGGCTTCAGAAAGGCCCGCCAAAACCTTTCAGTCTCTCTTTTAGAGCCAGTTCACATATCTTTCTTCATGTGTTATTCATGATGAGGGTGTCAAAAATTCTTAAAAATAGCATCTTCACTGGGCATCCCCTTCCACCTGTCTGTCTTGTTTGCCCCTGGGACAAAACCCCCCAACCCCTTTTTTAAAAGCGCATCGGGAATTTGGCCCCGGGTTCAAAACTGAGAAAAGTAGGCTTATGGGGGTCGAGACGCTTTTTGGGAGCCCTCCACAAGCTTCTGACAAGCTTTGGTTGATTCTTTTACCACTCCTCTTGACAGTTGGTGCAGTTCAGTTAAATTTGTTGTCTTTCTGACATTGACGTTTCTTCAGCATTGTCCACATGTTCTCAATGGGGTTTAAGTGAGGTTTGGGGAAACCATTCTAAAAACCCTTTAAATTTTAGCCTGATTTAGTCATTCCCTTACCACTTTTGATGTGTGTTTGGGGTCATTGTCCTGTTGGAACACCCAACTGCACCCAAGACCCGTCCTTCAGGCTGATGATTTTAGGTTATCTTGAAGAATTTGAAGGTAATCCTCCTTCTTCATTATCCCATTTACTCTCTGTAAAGCACCAGTTCCATCAGCAGCAAAACAGCCCCAAGCATAATACTACCACCACTGTGCTTGGCGGTAGGCATGGTGTTAAAGGCCTCACCTTTTCTCCTCCAAACATATTGCTGGGCGCTGGCTAAACAGCTGGATTTTGTTTGGTCTGACCACAGAACTTTCCACCAGAAGGTCTTATCTTTGTCCATGTGATCAGCAGCAAACTCAGTCGAGACTTAGGTGCCGCTTTTGGATCAAGGCTTCCTTATTTCACAGCAGCCTCTCAGTCCATGGAGATGCAAACACATGACTGTGGACACTGACACCTGTGTTCCAGCAGCTTCTAATTCTTGGCAGATCTGCTTTTGGTGGTTCTCGGTTGACTTTTCACCCTCCTGACCAATTTTCTCTCAGCAGCAGGTGATTGCTTGTATTTTCTTCCTGATCGTAGCAGTGACAAAACAGTGCCATGCACTTTATACACAAACAGTTGTTTGCACTGTTGCTCTTGGGACCTGCAGCTGCTTTGAAATGGCTCAAGTGACTTTCCTGACTTGTTCAAGTCAATGATTCGCTTTTCAGATCCGTGCTGAGCTCCTTTGACTTTCCCATTGTAGCGTTTGTGGGTGTTTGTATCCAATGAGCCCCAATTAAATGGCCTCAGAGAAGTCTCCAGTTGTAGTCACTCATGATCACTCACAAGAAGTTAAGAGGCCATGTTATGAAGCTCATTTCATTGACACACAACTTTCTGAGGCACCAAAATTGCTAATTCATGTTACTGTATGTATATTTCTGACCCAGCAGATTTGGTCACATTTTCAGTTGACCCATAATAAAGTCATAAAAGAACCAAACTTCATGAATGTTTTTGTGACAAAGAAGTATCTGTTCCAATCACTCTATCAGAGAAAAATCAGAGTTGTTGAAATAACTGGAAACTCAGGAGAGCCATGACATTATGTTCTTTACAAGAGTATGTAAATGTTTGACCATGACTGTATATGTGTGTGTCTGTGTATTTTAAATTTCTCAGTGAACTATGTAGAATATTGCAGTATATCCCAATTTGTCACACAGTTTGTACTGTGATACTACCTACTTTACAGTAACTGGGAATGATTTTCTCAAACTCTGAGAAGTCATACTGGCTGCTTTGAAATCAGGTTGAATCAGGACTAAGTGCTAACATTCCACCTTAATTAACCACTCCATATCGTTGTTTAGGTATTCCAGCCTGCAAACCCTGTCCAGAGTTGTGGAGTTATTGAAATCTATATTTAGGACACAGACACTCACTAATATCAATGAGACATGTGGCCTCTTTTTGAGAACAACAGAATAACTAACTTTTGTGGCCATAGTTAAACTATGTTGTCAAAAGTATTCTCTCACCTGTCTTGACTCTCATATGAACTAAGTGACATCCATTCCTAATCCATAGGGTTCAATATGCGTCAGTCCACCCTTTGCACGCTATAACAGCTTCAACTCTTCTGGGAAGGCTGTCCACAAGGTTTAGGAGTGTGTTTATGAATTTTGTCCATTCTTCCAGAAGCTATTTGTGAGTCAACAATGTTGTTG
>JAQQSB010002067.1:0-15310 GCA_029721515.1 Synanceia verrucosa
CTGTCTCTGTATGTTCTGACTACAGATCCCAGAAGCCCAAACATTACTCACACATTACTCATTAAACATTACTCACTGTATGAGAGTGCCCTTTTATGCCACCTGTAGAAAAAAACACTTTGATACATGCTGTGGCTCAGTGGTAGAGCGGGTTGTTTCATGATCGGAAGATCACTGGTTCAAATCCTGGTTCCCCCGAGGTGCATGTCGAAGTGTCCTTGAGCAAGATACTGAACCCCAAATTGCTCCTGATGAGCTGTTGGTGCCTTACATGGCAGCCTCTGGCATCAGTGTATGAATATGTGTGTGTGAATGGGGAAATATAGTGTAAAGCACTTTGAGCTGTCGGTAGACTGGAAAAGCACTATACAATCGCAACACCATTTATTATACAGTCATGGAAAAAATTATTAGACCACCCTTGTTTTCTTCAATTTCTTGTTCATTCTAATATCTGGTACCACTAAACGTATAATACAATGAACACTACAAAAATGCACCTGGTCACATAATACTTTATGTCCTATTTGACATTCTTAAGCTTAATTGATTCCCAGGGTATATAAGAGGCCATTACATGTCACAAGCAGCACTGCACATGCAAAGGCCTGGAGTGGTTTCCTGCTTACATTCAAGCCGTAGCACAACTCAGAAGTTGTCAGCTCTCACATAATGCCTAAAACAAAAGAATTATGTGAAGCAACAAAGGCAGCCATCTTGGCACTGCTGGAAATTGGCATGAGTGAGAGACAGGTAGCGAAAAAACTGAAGATCTCCAAGACAGCCGTTCATTACAACAAAAAAAAACAAGCTGAACATGGCACTACCATATTGCTACATGGCCGTGGCAGGAAGCGTCTTTCTACACGAGATGACCGTTGCACTCATCCGTTCCTGTGGTCAGGAATGCGTCGTCAGACCTCAGGGACCTTAAAAATGAATGGGCACTGTCGAGAAATGTGACTTGCTCGGCAAGGACAGTTCGAAACCGACTTGTTGAAGCTGGTTTGAAGTCACACAGAGCACGCCAAGAAGCCCTTCATCAATGAAAGGCAGAGGAAAGCCCGGTTACTCTTTGCTCGAGACCACAAAGGATTGGACTGTTGATGATTGGGCTAAGGTTCTCTTCAGTGATGAATCAATTTTGAATTGATGCCCACTCCAGCCAACTTACTGGTTAGGAGGAAGCCTGGAGAAGCTTACAACCCAGACTGTCTTGCCCCTACAGTAAAACATGGGGGTGGATCAGTCATGATCTGGGGTTGTTTCAGTCTGAGTGGAACAGGGCAAATGCAATTGTGTGAAGGCCGAATGAACCAGGTCAAGTACAGGACTACCCTTGAAAACAGTCTTCTTCCATCAGCTGGAAAACTCTTTCCTGCCTCGAATGACTGGATTTTCCAACAAGACAATGCCCCTTGTCACACGGCAAGGTCAGTTAAAGCCTGGATGGAGAACCACAACATTTCGCACCATGCCTTGGCCTGCTCAATCACCAGATCTTAATCCAATTGAAAACCTGTGGAAAATCATCAAACTCAAAATGGAGAACCACAAGCCCAAAAACAAAGAAAATTTGTTTGAATTTTTCCAACAGGAATGGGCTGCTGTGACAGCAGAACAATGTCAGAAGCTTGTGGAGAGCATGCCAAGGCAGCATGGCTGCAGTCATCAAAAACAATGGTTATGCAATCAAGTATTAACTCTTATGTGTGTATCATGTGTTTAAAGCAAACAGAAAAGAAAACATGGAATGCTTAAAAGTAGTGTTTTTGGCGGTACAATGCCATAGCTATTGATGTAAGAATTTAAGTAATTTTGGTTATTATCAAGAAAACCATGGAAATCCTTAGTTCTTAAATTAAACTCTCATGAGCTATTTTTGTTGTTATCATTATAATTGTCCAAACAAATGTACCTTTAGTTGAGCCAGGCATTAAAACTAACAAGAAATTGAAGAAAACAAGGGTGGTCTAATAATTTTTTCCATGACTGTATATATATATATATATATATATATATATATATATATATATATAGATAATTGATGGAGTTACATTTACACAATTTATTCACTTCTGCAGGTGGTTTCACTTACATTTTCGCCTGGTTCTGATAATCTAGGTTTTTTTTTTTTTTCACTTTGTCTGCATTGTTCTCATTGTTCAACACCACAAAAGAGTGTCGACCTTTTATGAGATTATGCATATTTTAGTCTTGCAGCAAAAGCTATTAATATTTGGTGCGTGTATGTGACCATCACCGGCCCTCCCTGGAATCTAATCTTACTTTATTTATTGGAATTTCCTGTTATAAGCCAGAGAGGGACGTGCTACACCTGGGTGATAAGAGGGGGAAATAAATGACAGACAGGGAGATAAGACAAAACAAAAAGGGAAGTTTACAGACAGGCAGTGCTATTGGAATAAAAAAAACGTGTAAGCTACTGTGTCATTCCTAACACCTTCATCCCAATACCCAACAGTATTGAACACCAGAGTAGTGGAGGACCTAACCGTATAGAGTAGGCTACCAAGAACACAAATGAAAGAAGTATGTGGAGAAAACATGAGCTTAGTGAGAAGTCGGACGAATGATTTGGCACATACTAGCAGTTCACATCAGTACTTATCAATGTGACTCGGGAGGAGTTAATAAGGTCTGGATAAAACATGCATATGTGTAGAACACCGAAACCCAGAGCGTCTACCACGACCCCTCATGGCCAGATCGGCCAGGTGTCCACAACAACCCGGGGAAGTGGGAGCATCGGCGATGCCAAACCCAGAGAGCCTCCGGGCCACCGAGAACCACGCAGATCCAGCGACCAGGAGGAGAAAGAAGCCACCACCTCCCAGGAGGCCAGGACAGGTCCAAGGGGCCAGCGACACGAGGGCCCACCCAACCCCAACCACCCCATCATCCACCCCCATCCCCAACCCCCACCCCCACCACCACCGCCGCCCATGAGGCAAGACCCGCGAACCGAGCGCTCCCCTCCGGAGGGTGGGGGGACGAGAGAGCGAGGGAGCACCGGGCCCGCACGCAGCAGGCCATCACCGGGCGGCATCCAGAAGGCGACGGCGGGACTGAACGCAAACCATGGGGCCAGTGTGGGCGAGGAGGGAAAGGGAGAGGAAAGCGGGGGCGGACCAGCGCCACCATGAATCCGACAGGGAGCCCCACCCCACACACAGAGACAACCGAGAGCACGGGCGAGCAGGCGAATCCACCAATCAGGGAGCAGCAACCGCGCAACCGACCCACTCACCCAACCCCTGGCCAGCAAAGAGCCCACCACCAGCCCCCCGACCATACTGACCAGCCGCCACATCCCCAAAACACAGCTGCCGTGGCACCGCCACTGAGGCCACAGCATCAGGGCCCACCATAGCTGCAAGGGGACCCCCAGGCCCCAACCTCCCCCTCGCAGCCCCGAGATTCGAGGGGCCGGGTCCCACCAGAATGGCCATTAATTTAATTTAGTGATCCCAACCTATTTATGGGCTTCCCCGGTTCCAGACGAGAAGCCTATCACCCAAAACGTGGATTCGTGCTACCCTGTGTGTAATGTGGTGCATTAAAAGTTGGAAGGGCAGGAGAGGCTGCAGGGGAAGAACAGAGGGCTGCAGGATAAGGGTACTTGCAGCCAACCCTAATCCGAATCCCCAAGCCACCCCAAACCCCCAAAAGCGTGAGTGTGTTTACTGTATTAAAATTGAAGAGCAGGGGGCAAGTGGGTGGGAGAGGGGAAGACTACAGTGCCCTGGAGCACTGCAATTGCACCACCAAATCTCCCACCGTCCTCACCCCCACCTGTCTTCAAAGCCCTATGTGTTGAGTCCCTATATGTGCCTAAATGTGACTATGTATAGTGAGGTGCAAGATATGTGAAGTGCACATTAAGAGGCAGTCTGGTGTGGACCCGGCCCATGGGAACAGAGCCGCAAGAGAGTAGGCAGATGGGTATAGCTCCTGAAGCACTGGGCCCCCAGGATCAAGAGGCCAGGGGCCAGGGAGATCCCACACAAACCAGCAGGCCCCACCAGCACCATGACCCTGAAAGCTGCAGCCCCAGAGCAGGGCCCCAGCAGCCATGCAGAATTAGAGATGCAGCGACCAACCAGCACAGCCGAAAAGGATCGATCGCACTTCACCAGCCGGGAGCCAGATGCGCAAGCCAGCGCCGCCTGACAAACAATCCCCACCCGGCGGACCCAGATCGCTCCCCCAAGCCCGGGATGCCCCTTGTGTGCGAGGAGGCCCCCGACCCACCGTAACACTGATCCGCCCCACCACCCCCAGCACGAGGAGACAAGCTCCGCTGGGAAGCGAACAAGCTCCCATCCGGCTTGGCCCCATCACAGCCCAGGAGCAGCGTCGGACCCGGATCGAGGATCGAGCAAGCTGAGCTTGGAACTCCAGTGGTGATATGCGGGCCCAGGCGATTGCCTGAGCACGTGCGGGCCAGAAACACCACACCCCCAACCCCCAGAAGAGAGCCCCGGCCCCCAAGCCAACCCCACCAGCGGCGAGGACCCCCAGACACCCGGGGACGGGAGAGGGGGAGGAGGAGCAGGCAGGCGGGAGAGGAGAGAGGAGGGGACGCGGGCAGGAAAGGAACCGGGAAGCACCCTCCTGCCCCACACCCCCAGAGCCAGCCAGACCGTCACGAGGAGATAGGGGCAACTACTCCCCCCCCCGGACCCCGGAAAACAGCGAAGGCCCAGAAGCCATAGGGCCCAAAAGGTGAGACATCGGACACATCCACCCCCGGGGGGAGTGGCCACAGCCGGGCAGGCCACTCAGAATCGTAGCGCAACACAGGGACAAGAGGAAAAGTAATCCCCTTGTGACAGCGCCCAGCCTTTGGATTCCTTGGATCCATCATTCCTTAATGAAGAGATGGTTATTCAACTGCAATATAAGAGAAGAGGAGACAAGTTAGGGATCAGAACAAAGGCACAGAGAGAATGAATATTTTCTGGAACAGCTCAAATTTATGAGGGGGGACGGCATATGCTAACAGACAAGAGCAGATTATGAAGTTATATTAAGAGCTCTAATAAATAGAGATTTTTCTTCTGCCAAAAAATGTAGGATAATGTTTTTAAAAAAAAAAAAACAAACAAAAAAAAAAAAAAAAACAAGAATAGACTATAGATTTATATTGAGAGCTCTAATAAATGGAGACCATTTTTCTGTAAAAGATGTCAATTGGTTCTTTCGGGAAGCAGATATTTTCTCAAGTGAGATATGCTCAAAGAGGAGGTTTAGCCAATGGGTAATGTTGATTGCTCTCTTATCCTTCCAATTAACCAAGATGGACTTCTTAGCGATGGCGAGAGCTACAAGCGTGGGTTGGAGGTGAATGACTGGTACTGTCGCTGTAGTAAAATCGCCAATTAAGCATAAGTTTGGAGATTGTGGGATCCTGCAGTCCAAAATAGAAGAGAGTTTCTGTGTTACTGTTGCCCAGAATTGAAATACAGGAGAACATAGCCACAGTGCATGAAAATAAGTATCAGTAGTTTTTGAGTGCATTGGGTGCACAAGTCAGACTGTGAGAAACCCATTTTATACATTTTATACTGCGTTCACGTGTGCTCTGTGGAGAACCTTAAATTGGATCAGTTGTAGGTTAGTATTTTTGTCATGCTAAATGTTTTCCACAGATCTGAGTCCAAAAATCATGGTCTAAGGGCATGGATAAATCTTTCTCCCATTTTCGGATTGGTAAATGTATAGAGTCCGTCTTTGAGAGGAAACTATACATTTTTGAGAGGTTTTTCTTATTTTGGGGAACAATTTGGTGATGTATTTGATAAATTCAGGTGGCTGTAAATCAGGTGGCTGAGAGGTGGACTGAAGTGTTGGGATTGTCTTTGTAATTGTTTTCTTTACCTGCAGGTATTGGAGAAAATTTCCATTCCTTATTCCAAAGGTTTGGAATAAGTCTGTGTATGTCATAAATATGTTATCTTGGAGGAGGTGATGGAGATGGGTGGCCCCCTTCTCTGCCCATGTACTGAGATAGAGAGGGGTTTTATTGTTTACAAAGTCTGGGTTGTACCAGATTGGTGAGAGTATACTGGGTTGAAGTGGTGAACCTGTGATTTCAAGGGCTCTCCACCATGCAGACAGTGTGGAGGCGATCAAGGGATTCTTGAAGCAGGAATGTTTTTTAAGAACAGAGGTGATAAAGGGTAGATCAGCGAGTTTAATATGGTTGCAGTCTAACTGTTCTAGTTCCATCCAGGATTTATATTCTTCCTGTGGATGGATCCACTTGATAAGGTATTGTAACTGATTAGCTAGGTAGTAATGCAGAAAATTGGGAGCCTCCAGTCCACCTTCAGACTTATTCTTCTGGAGAGTAGCCAGGCTGATTGTAACCTTTTTGTTCTTTGAGTAGAATTTACCGATAGCTGAATCTAATGTTTGGAACCATTTTGTTGTGGGTTTAAATGGGATCATGGAGAAGAGATAGTTGATTTGGGGTAATATTTTCATCTTGACAGTAGCTATTCGTCCCAACAGTGAGATAGGAAGGTTATTCCAACGGCTCAGATCACCACACACTTTGTCCACAAGTGGTGTGAAGTTCAAGTGGACAAGATCTGAGAGTTTGGAGGAAATATTTATGCCCAGATATCTAATGTTGCCTGTAGGGAAAGAGTAATGAGTGTTTTGGATTGCAGGATTCCATGAGCTCTCTGTTAATGGCAGTATAATTGATTTTGACCAGTTGATGGAGTAATCTGATAGGCGTGAGAAGGTTGTGATGAGTTTACATACTTCCTTCATTGATGTTTTGGGTTTTTCTAAATAAAGTAAAATGTCATCCGGCGTATAGATTAATTTTGTGTTCAGACTTCAGAGAGCAGATACCTTTGATACTGTTGTTCTGACGTACCGCTGCAGCCAATGGTTCGATAAAAATTGCAAACAGTAAGGAGAGAGTGGACATCCTTGTCTAGTTCCCCTTTGCAAAGTGAAGCTTTGTGAAGTGATCCCATTAGTCGTGACAGTAGCTTTAGGTGAGTTATACAGAGTTGAAACCCACTGGATAAATGAGTCACCGAAACCAAATTTATGAAGTACAGAGAAGAGAAAGGACCAGTTAACTTTGTCAAAGGCTTTTTCTGCATCAAGTGATATAACGATCGCTTCTCTGTTGCAGCGCTGCGTCAAATTGATCAGATTTAGAAGCCTTCTAAAGTTGTTAGTGGAGTGTCGGCCTTTAATAAATCCTGTTTGATCGTTGTGAATTATAGCCGGGATAATTTTCTCCAACCTGGAAGCGAGTGCTTTAGATATAATTTTGATGTCAGAGTTGATTAGCGACAGAGGTCGATAGCTAGCAGGCTGCGTAGGGTCTTTATCTGGTTTCAATAATAACTTTATTGCAGCTGTGTTCATGTGAGCGCTTATATAGCCTTTATTTTTAATCTCCATAACTGTTCTGGAAAAAAGGGGTGCTAGCATTAGCCAGAAATGTTTGAGAAATTCAGCAGGGAAACCATCCGGACCAGGTGCTTTGCCTGCTGACATACTATCCAATGCATATTGTAATTCACTGATAGTCATTGGAGCATCTAAGATGTCTCTGCATTCAGATGTTAGTTCAGGCAGCTTTAGATTGTTGAGAAATGTGTGAATATCATCTTTGTTGGGGTTAACTGTTGCTGAATATAGCTTGTGGTAATAGCTATAAAACATCTGATTGATTTCTTGAGGAGATTGAGTATATTTGCCAGTAGGATCCTGTATTGCTGTTATAAAAGATTTTTCTCTGTTGCGTTGTACTAAATTCGCAAGAAATTTGCCTGATTTGTTGCTATGCTCGAAATCATTGTATCTCAGTTGTTGTAGTAAAAAATCTGTTTTCTTTGATAAAATGTCGTCGAGGCATAACTTTGCATTGTGTAACTCAGATTGTAATTGTTCGCTTGGATTTAATGCATAATCCTGCGAAAGTTGTTTAATTTTTTCCTCAATATCTGTCTCCATTTGTTGTTCCTTTCTTTTCTTGTATGAAGAGTACGATATTATTTTACCTCTAATTACGGCCTTCCAGGTTTCCCAAAGTAAAGAAGGAGATGAATCTGGAAAGTCATTATTTTCTAGAAAGTCTGCCCACTCTCTCCTTACCATTTGATCAAATTCAGGATCTTTAAGTAGAGATATGTTGAAGCGCCAAGTCTGAGGGGGTTTACGGTAAGTGTCAGTTTGCAGACTGAGGGATATAGGTGCATGGTCACTGATGATGATTGGGTGAATTCTAGTGATAATTTTGTGTGTGATGGAGTTATTTGAAAGAAAAAAGTCAATTCTTGAAAATGACTTGTGTACTGCAGAAAAGAAAGTATATTACATTTTTGATGTGTTTTTTAGTCTCCAGATATCATCTAGTCCAAAATATTTCATATAGTCCCGTATGTTTAGGACTGATTGTAATTGTTTTGTCTGCATTGGCATGTTCGATCGGTCTACAGAGGGATTTAAGACTAAGTTAAAGTCACCTCCAATAATAGTAGTTGAGGTAGCATTTAATTCTGATAAATGAAAGAAAACTGTATGAAAGAAGGCTGGATCATCACTATTGGGAGCATACAGATTGGCAATTGTGTATTGTTTATCAAAAATTGTTGCTTGAATAATAATGAATCTGCCCTCTGGGTCTGTTATCAAACAGTTTAAGGTAAACGGGACTCTCTTGTGGATTAGAATAGAGACTCCTCTTTGTCTACTATTATAACAAGATGAAAATATAATATTATAATTTGAATCTGTAAGAGATTTCTCTTCTGATTGTAGTAGATGTGTCTCTTGCAAAAGAAGAATATCTGCTTTTAGTTTAGAGACATAGTCCAGGATTTTAATTCTTTTTGTCTGTGAGCGTATGCCATGTACATTCCAGGAAACTAAGTTTAACTTAGACATAAGAAGAGACGATGTTCGGACACTGAGTTAGTGACAATGTAATGTAAATAGAATGTTGTGGTTTGTGAGCTGTGAATGTCAGCATGGTGGGGTGTAAGGTATTGCTTAAAGACCATGTAGGTGTTAGGGACAGATGTATACAATGAGTCATGATATGTATCATAAAAAGGCACCATAAAGCCTGTGAAACTAACAACAAACACATTGTGACACAGAGAGTCATGACAAACAGAGAGGGTACACAGGGTGGGAGGGGGGTAGGAGGAGTGAGTGTGAGAGAGAGAGGAGAGGGGTACATGGAGATTTAACACAGAGAGGGGAAGAAAAAGAATAAAAAGACGGCAGGGGATCCCTAGTGGGGGGTGACATTTGGTGAAGGTAAACATTTGAAACTTGTGAGATTTGATTGCTTTCTCTATATACTTTAAACTAACGAGAGATATATTTAGAAATCTGAGCCATTTGTTTTTGTGGTTACTTATCGTTTCCCTTAGAAGAGCCAGGGGGTGATGGAGGATTCCCTGAACAGCTGGCCATCTATGTAGAGTTTGTCCACCACAAGTGCAGTCCGCTTGCCTTGCTGTCTGTGTTCTTTCAGAATAGGAAACAGGACTTTGCGCCTCTCATTAATCTCCCGTGGAAACTGGTCATTCATCCCGAATGGTTTCCCTTTCAGCTCCCGTCCTTTGCTCTTGACGAGTTCTTTTTGCTTAAAGTGCTCGAATTTAGCGATGATAGGACGGTGGCGATCTCCTCTTCGGGGTCCAAGTCGGTGAACGCGGTGGAAAGTGATGTTATTCACAGTCTCTTTCGGGATTTTAAGAGCCGAAGCCATGAAGTTTTTAATTAGGGACTCTGGGTCATCCGGTGTAGATTCTGGAATCCCTGAGAAGATCAGGTTGTCCCGCATGCTCCTCGTCTGTATGTCAAGGACGGTTTCCTTCAGAGATTTATTCTCTTTTTTAAGGATATTTACCTCTGAAGTGACGGCTGTCAGCGTGGAGCGGAGCTCGGTGTTGTCCCTCTGCAGGTCGGATATCTGCTGGTGAGTAAACTCCAGGCTAGCCTTCAGGTCCTTAATCTCATCATGGAGCATCTTAAGTATGTCGAGCTTTTTATTGATCGAATCAAGGACGCTTATCTGGACATCCGTGGTCTCAAGGTCCTGTGTGTCAGTAGAGGAGTCTGTTTTCTTCCTCTTGTTTGGGTTGTCCCGGCGAGTTTCGGTGTTGGAGTCTTCCATGGCGCACCGAAAGAAATAGTCGTCGATGAAATTTTCAAGATCCTCCACCTTGAGTGAAGCTATGTACAGCGTTGTCGGTCTAACTTAATTGGTCTGCTTAAAGCACGGAATAAGTTGGCAAAGACGGTATTTTGCTAAATCTTAGTCTAGCAGCTGGGGGCCGCCATGTTGAATCTCGCAAATCTCACAGACTCTCGCGATCTCACAGCATCTCACCTCCAATAATCTAGGTTTTCAGAGATGTTAATGACCTATTTGAATTGGAATTGTGATGTTTCATTGAGCACTGAGTGTGTATTTGTGCTCTTGTTACATATTCAGGAGGTCTGTAGTATTTTGCCTCTTTTTCTCTCCTTGTTTTATAACCGTAGTGGTATTTTCTTTCCTTTTGATTTGGTCCTTTACCTTCTCCTAAACCTCCATGAGGATTTCTGCCTCCGACAGAGAAAAGGACACCGCTCTCAGTCGCGGTGGGGGCTGGAGCCTATCCCAGCTGTCTTAGGGTGAAAGGCAGCGTACACCCTGGACAAGTCACCAGTTCATCACAGGACACACAACCACATCTACGGTCAATTTAAGTTAGCCAATTAAGCTAATCCCCATGCATGTTTCCGGAGTACCCGGAGAGAACCCACGCAAAACATGCAAACTCTACATAGAAAGGCCCCGGTCCCAGGATTCGAACCCAGTACCTTCTTGCTGTGAGGCGACAGTGCTAACCACTACATCACCGTGCCACCCTCTTTCACTAATCTTTATTTTTATTTCTTTATTCATGTGTGCCTTTAAGCCGAGAGACTCTCCAAAATTTTGTTATGCGTGCATAATGACAATAAAGACTCTTGAACCTTGAATTAGCAGTCCAGCAGGACAACAGATTGGCAGTGCATGGAGTCAACCATGTAAACTTGTGTGGAGCACAATGTTTGGCAGCTCATCACCTCCAACACGTCAACTTGCAGACTAAAGTAAGCTTGTCTGGAACAAGGATGGAATTTGAACTTGGAGAGCATAATTGATCTCAGCCACCTCGTCTACTGTAGCTGATGAATTACAGTAGACGTCTGATCCAGGAAACCTTCAATAGTCTGGAAAAGTATGGGATGACATGATCTACATGGGGCTACATGGCAGCATTCCATACAGGGGAATGAGCTCAAATAGTAGAGTGCTCTCCGGGTACTCCGGCTTCCTCCCACCATCCAAAAACATGCATGGGGATTAGGTTAATTGGCTAATTTAAATTGACCGTAGGTGTGAATGTGAGTGTGAATGGTTGTCTGTCTCTATGTGCCCTGCGATGAGGTGGCGACTTGTCCAGGGTGTACCCTGCCTTCCGCCCTAAGACAGCTGGGATAGGCTCCAGCCCCCCCGCGACCCTATGAGGATAAGCGGTAGATAATGGATGGATGGATGTTTGCTTTGGAAATGGTATTGAAGACCTGAGCTGACTGTTCCAGTAATAATGAAGCATGTTATGTTTTGGGCATACAATAATAAGGACAGACTATTTCCATTAAGGAAGGAATGCAAAACTGGTGGCGGAGTTCCGCGGTTATAGTAGCCGTTCGGCAGTGCATCCATGTGCAATACCGCACATGGATGAAGTGTTTGTCGCACCATGCCACAACACAACATGCAGAAACATGCACTTTGCATCGGATATCAGCTGATCATTTATGGAATTAAAGTTTTCACAGATAATATACAAACGCATCATTAGATGGAGCTTGATGCATACATGCATGTCCGATCCCTAAAACCTCTCTCTCGCTCCCAATATTTCCAATCCTTGGTCATGTTTACATGACATGTTTCAAAGACATCAGTGTATTGTGTACATATACATGGGAGAAGTACATACAAAAATTGTAATTTCCAACAGTGACAAGCAACATTTATGTGTATTTTTAAATTTACACACTGTCATAAGCAGGGGTAGATTTTATAAGTAGCTACTTGAAGATCTGTGCTAATTTGATGAATACAGAATCCATCAAATTAGCTAGCTGACCAAACTTTGACATTTTAAATAGCACAACTGACATATACAAGGCATACTATAAACTTATTTGGGAATGTGATTTTCTTTTCTCCTAATCCTGCCCTTTCAAGGGCTCTTTTCACGGATGGACTTGTGACGTTATAGTTCTTTCTTTTGGCCAAACAGAGGAAAAGGTGTGTGTATGTGGTCTTTCTCTTTTTTTGTATTAATGGCTGGTGGGGTTGACCTCTGTGGTAAACCTCATGCAGGGTAAGGACTGAACAGCCTCAAAACCTCAGCTGGAAGAAATAAGAAAAAAAGTAAAGGGAAATTGAATTCAACTGAACTTTATTTTGAATATGTTCAAAGAACCAGAATGAAAAAATAAAACAAAAATGACGATATAGTTATAAAAAAAAACATCTAGACAGAAATGGCGAGATAAACATACAGCCCAACAATTCCTTGGATTATTGGATAGTTTTTGTTTAGAAATTAAAATGAAGGCACAATAGCAAGATAGCATAATGAAATTTAAATTATGATATTCCCATAACATTGATGGTAGGATCAGGATCATGCTGAATTAATAGTAGTGTCAATATATCTATGAAAAGTATACAAGGTCTAAGGGGGAGGAATTGATCCTCACCAGAGGAGTTCTAAGAGAGTAGATGTCTTTTCCTGTATTCTGGTACCTTTAAATAGGTCGTTTGATAGCCACTTTTAACTGCCTACACAAGCATGAGAAATGTATAACTTAAAAATTGTAATGACAATTGTATCATCATAATTGTCATTATTATAAATTATAATAATATATTGGTCAAGAGGAAGTGTTGGCATCAGTTTATATATTAAAAAGCTAAAAGTGCAGAAATGGATTGGTAACAGCATACAGTATGTATACAGCAGAATGCATAGAGATGTCCACACATGCGCCCAAGATCCACATTAACAGGCTACGTAGACCAGATTTTCAGGCTTAAGTAGCGCCCATTTTTCACATGAATATGTATGTGTGAGTGAAGACAGTGTACAAAGAAAAGCCTCACAAGTATGTTCTCGCCCTTTAGCCGCATATGATAATATTGTGGTGGCTACGATGCAACGAACGCACAAAATGTCTCTTGAGCTGTAACGATTTCATTTACAATAAATCAGACCTGCAGCTACTTGCATGTTAGCTTGCAAGCTTGAAATCTTACATCAAGCGTTAGGGCGATCAAGAGGAAAAAGTGTCATCATCATTGTTGTTGTTGTTGACGACGTGGTCGGAGAAAGACTTGAGTCAAAACCTGCTGTTTGCAGCTGATTTTGTTGCCGTTCCAGGGCAGCTGTGGCCTCCCTCACAGCTCTGGCACAGATTTCAACATGGTGGGGAAGTTCCCGCTGTTTCTGACATACACCACACAGTCTATGGTACCAACATGACCTTCTCACTCTCCTCTTGTCTCTCTTCTTGCTCCAGTGTTGAATATGCACACCGCCTCCTATCGTATTAGTTGCGTAGCACGGTCAGTCAGACTGAGGGCAGTCAGAGGCCGCTGACGTTACTCTCCTGTGGGATTGCGAATAAAATTGATTTATTACTCATTTTATTCATGAGTCAAAAAATGCAGCTATAAATGAAAAAGCATTTCTGTTAACATATTTTAATTTGAATTATGGTACAGATTCGCTTCCATATCCTAGTTAACTGAGTGAGAGAGTGAACAAGACAACAGTTCTTATTTAGTGGGGAAAAAAGTTAAGACTCTTTTTTTGCTGACTAACCTAGCAAACGTTATCGTTAGCGACCGTTAGCAGCATTGCTAACATTAGCTAACAAAGTAGGAAAAGAAATGCTGCTTTGAGGTGTGAAGCACACCAGTTATCACAACATATTTTTGTTGATTTAAACCACTGATCCTGTGTTTTCAATTCATTTTTACCACTTATTTACTGTTAAAAAGTTATCTGTTGAGAGAGACAACACTTACCTCTCTAAGACTCAGAGCGTGAAGCAGCTCCGAAGTGACACAGCAGAATTACAGCTGAGGCGTTCAAGGACACTGGGAGACTGACGGTGAGGGACGTTGTAGATCATGGCTAACATTACTGTCTTTAAGAGGCTGTAGGAGGCTAAATGTCAAAGCTATTGAAGCTACTGCAACCATATGAAAGTAGAAAAACTAACAGACGGACAAAAAAGACGAGTGTGCAGGCAGACACTGTGGACAAGTGTGGTGGATGTCAGACATTATTTCATTCAATATTATGTGAACGCTATCAAACCCTTTCAATCATTCTAAAGATTCATTTATTAAAGTATTCACTCATTAACTCGACTCTTGGATCTGATGTCAAATCAAAGGTGAATGACAAGCATCATGAATAGTAGATTAGATCAAGTTAAATAAAGAATTAACAAATCTCAAACACATTCTATTCCAGTTACCTTTTAGACACACAACACATCAAAATTAAGGAACAGATATCAATTATGAAACAAATGTGCCCCTCAATAGTTCCAAGTGTAGCCTGCACTGTCCATGCTCTTCAATGGGACAGACTGCAGTGAGTGCGCATTTAAGAGGTAAATATTAAAATTAACCGTAATAAGTCAACATTTGCAACTCTTATTAGATTACTGTGTACACGTCAAAGTCACTTGCGTATATTGAGTGCCTGTATGACAAATAAAAGTGAAATATGACAAGTTTGTCTGGTTGTGTTCTTGGAGGGAAAACTTTGCTAGCTTCACTAACTGGATAATAAGGAACTATATCGTAACCTGATGCAAAGTGATCTCTTATTTAGCAACATGAGGCTATTCTCGAACACTTTCTGAGATTGGACAATGATGATAAATTATGGTTTTCATTCAGAGATTTTATGTGGGGAATTTAAATAAATGTCACAACCGTGTGTGTGTGTGTGTGTGTGTGTGTGTGAAAACAAGAAAAAAAAAATCAAAAAATTATGAGAAGGCTCAAAATAAACTGATATTGTAAAACCAGACGTGTTTGTCATCAATAACGTGTATGCATGTATAATGTATGAATTAATGTCAATTGAGTGAGAGTTGACTGTTACCACCAATGCTATTGAACAATAAGATACATACAAAACATTACATATAAACACATTTAATA
>JAQQSB010002069.1:0-17762 GCA_029721515.1 Synanceia verrucosa
TACTTGGATGGGAGACTGCCTGGGAATACCAGGTGCTGTAAGCTTTTCAACTGACGGTGGGAAAACTGCCAAAAAATGTCATCGCATGTCAAAAAAGACAAAAACATCAATACAGCTCCAAAAAAGTCGTCAGAAAGACTTTGCAGCATCCTTAAAAGGTTCCTTTGTGGCATTTGTTTTGGCTTACAGCCACACCTACCTGCATACGCCCGATCTCGTCTGATCTCGGAAGCTAAGCACAGACGGGCCTGGTCAGTCCTTGGATGGGAGACCGCCTGGGAGTACCAGGTGCTGTAAAGTTTTCAACTGACGGTGGAAAAACTGACAAAAAATGTCATTGCACGTCAAAAAAGACAAAAAGTTCAATACAGCTCCAAAAAAGTCGTCAGAAAGACTTTGTGGCATCCTTAAAAGGCCCCTTTGTGGCATTTGTCTTCGCTGACGGCCACACCAACCTGCATTCGTCTGATCTCGGAAGCTAAGCACGGACGGGCCTGGTCAGTACTTGGATGGGAGACTGCCTGGGAGTACCAGGTGCTGTAAACTTTTCAACTGACGGTGGGAAAACTGCCAAAAAATGTCATCGCATGTCAAAAAAGACAAAAACTTCAACACAGCTCCAAAAAAGTCGTCAAAAAGACTTTGCGGCATCCTTAAAAGGCCCCTTTGTAATATTTGTTTTCGCTTACGGCCCCACCAACCTGCATACGTCTGATCTCGGAAGCTAAGCACGGACGGGCCTGGTCAGCACTTGGATGAGAGACCGCCTGGGAATACCAGGTGCTGTAAGCTTTTCAACTGACGGTGGGAAAACTGACAAAAAATGTCATTGCATGTCAAAAAAGACAAAAACTTCAATACAGCTCCAAAAAAGTCGTCAGAAAGCCTTTGCGGCATCCTTAAAAGGCCCCTTTGTGGCTTTTGTCTTCCATTACGGCCACACCAACCTGCATACGCCCGATCTCGTCTAATCTCGGAAGCTAAGCACGGTAGGGCCTGGTCAGTACTTGGATGGGGAACCGCCTGGGAATACCAGGTGCTGTAAGCTTTTCAACTGACGGTGGGAAAACTGCCAAAAAATGTCATCGCCTGTCAAAAAAGACAAAAACATCAATACAGCTCCAACAAAGTCGTCAGAAAGATTTTTCGGCATCCTTAAAGGGCTCCTTTGTGGCGTTTGTTTTCGCTTACGGCCGCACCTACCTGCATACGCCCGATCTCGTCTGATCTCGGAAACTAAGCACGGTCAGGCCTGGTCAGTACTTGGATGGGAGACTGCCTGGGAATACCAGGTGCTGTAAGCTGTTCAACTGACGGTGGGAAAACTGCCCAGAAATGTCATCGCATGTCAAAAAAGATCAACAAAGCTCCAAAAAAGTCGTCAGAAAGATTTTGCGGCATCCTTAAAAGGCCCCTTTGTGGCTTTTGTCTTCGCTTACGGCCACACCAACCTGCATACGCCCGATCTCGACTGATCAAGGAATCAAAGCACTGACGGGCCTGGTCAGTACTTGGATGGGAGACCGCCTGGGAATACCAGGTGCTGTAAGCTTTTCAACTGACGGTGGGAAAACTGCCAAACAATGTCATTGCATGTTAAAAAAGACAAAAACATCAATACAGCTCCTAAGAAGTCGTCAGAAAGACTTTGCGGCTTCCTTAACTGGCACCTTTGTGTCGTTTGTTTTCGCTTACGGCCACACCTACCTGCATACGCCCGAGCTCGTCTGATCTCGGAAGCTAAGCACGGACTGGCCTGGTCAGTACTTGGATGGGAGACCGCCTGAGAATACCAGGTGCTGTAAGCTTTTCAACTGACGGTGGGAAAACTGCCAAAAAATGTCATCGCATGTCAAAAAAGACAAAAACAATACAACTCCAAAAAAGTCGTCAGAAAGACTTTGCGGCATCCTTAAAAGGCCCCATTGTGGCAGATGTCTTTGCTTATGGCCACACCAACCTGCAAACGCCTGATCTCGTCTGATCTCAGAAGCGAAGCACGGACGGGCGGGGTCAGTACTTGGATGGGAGACAGCCTGCCAATACCAGGTGCTGTAAGCTTTTCAACTGACAGTGGGAAAACTGCCAAAAAATGTCATTCCATGTCATGAAAGACAAAAACATCAATACATCTCCAAAAAAGTCGTCAGAAAGACTTGACGGCATCCTTAAAAGGCCCCTTTGTGGCATTTGGTTTCACTTACTGCCTCACCAACCTGCATACGCCCGATCTCGTCTGTTCTCGGAAGCTAAGCACGGACGGGCCTGGTAAGTACTTGGATGGGAGACCGCCTGTGAATACCAGGTGCTGTAAGCTTTTCAACTGACGGTGGGAAAACTGACAAAAAATGTCATCGCATGTCAAAAAAGACAAAAACTTCAATACATCTCCAAAAAAGTCGTCAGGAAGAATTTGCGGCATCCTTAAAAGGCCCCATTGTGGCATTTGGTTTCCCTTACGGCCACACCAACCTGCATACGCCCGATCTCGTCTGATCTCAGAGGCTAAGCACGGAGGGGCCTGGTCAGTACTTGTATGAGAGACCGCCTGGGAATACCAGGTGCTGTAAGCTTTTCAACTGACGGTGGGAAAACTGCCAAAAAATGTCATCGCATGTCAAAAAAGATCAATACAGCTCCAAAAAAGTCGTCAGAAAGATTTTGCGGCATCCTTAAAAGGCCCCTTTGTGGCTTTTGTCTTCCCTTACGGCCACACCAACCTGCATACGTCTGATCTCGGAAGCTAAGCACGGACGGGCCTGGTCAGTACTTGGATGGGAGACCGCCTGGGAATACCAGGTGCTGTAAGCTTTTCAACTGACGGTGGGAAAACTGCCAAAAAATGTCATCGCATGTCAAAAAAGACAAAAACAATACAGGTCGAAAAAAGTCGTCAGAAAGACTTTGCGGCATCCTTAAAAGGCCCCTTTGTGGCATTTGTCTTCGCTTACGGCCACACCAACCTGCATACGCCCGATCTCATCTGATCTCGGAAGCTAAGCACGGACGGGCCTGGTCAGTACTTGGATGGGAGACCGCCTGGCAATACCAGGTGCTGTAAGCTTTTCAACTGACAGTGGGAAAACTGCCAAAAAATGTCATCCCATGTCATAAAAGACAAAAACATCAATGCATCTCCAAAGAAGTCGTCAGAAAGACTTTGCGGCATCCTTAAAAGGCCCCTTTGTGGCATTTGGTTTAGCTTACGGCCACACCAACCTGCATACGCCCGATCTCGTCTAATCTCAGAAGCTAAGCACGGACGGGCCTGGTCAGTATTTGGATGGGAGACCACCTGGGAATGCCAGGTCCTGTAAGCTTTTCAACTGACGGTGGGAAAACTGACAAAAAATGTCATTGCATGTCAAAAAAGACAAATTCTTCAATACAGCTCCAAAAAAGTCGTCAGAAAGCCTTTGCGACATCCTTAAAAGGCCCCTTTGTGGCTTTTGTCTTCCATTTCGGCCACACCAACCTGCATACGCCCGATCTCGTCTAATCTCGGAAGCTAAGCACGGTAGGGCCTGGTCAGTACTTGGATGAGAGACTGCCTGGGAATACCAGGTGCTGTAAGCTTTTCAACTGACGGTGGGAAAACTGCCAAAAAATGTCATTGCACGTCAAAAAAGACAAAAACATCAATACAGCTCCAAAAAAGTCGTCAGAAAGCCTTTGCGGCATCCTTAAAAGGCCCCTTTGTGGCATTTGTTTTAGCTTACGGCCACACCAACCTGCATACGCCCACTGAGAGAGAGAGAGAGAGAGAGAGGAAGTGCCACATCATCACTGCCACATCATCACTGCTGTGTGTGTGGCAGCCTGTATTTGCAATTTTTTTGTCAGGATAAGTTTCAGATTACTGAACTTTCCTTGTTTCTAATTTTTTGGACTGTGTTCCCCTGCAGTGTCTCACTGTGTGGGGAGCAGCAAAATGCTCTCTAGGACGGTCAACACGGAGATACATTTTATGAATGGACAAGGACAACGCTCAGAAGAACACGGACATGGTATGGCTGTAATAAATAAAACCACTTACAAAAAAGAGCTAACAGTAAGTGTGGAAATCGAAGGAGAGGACAATATAACAGTGATGGAGCTTATCAGAAACATCAAAGAAAAATGCGGTGATTTGATTGCATGCAGGACTGTTGGGAGACTTAAATATGAGATCACCATGGGGAAAGAGGGAGCAAAAAACAAATTGCTGGATGGGATAAAAATAAAAACGCCAACATCATCGGGAAAGAACTCTGTAATGATGAGATGGTTGTGTGTTTATGGGTCTGCCGGCATACATCACAGATGAGGAAATCACAATGAAACTTGTTAACTGGGGTGTAGCGCCGGTGTCTACCATAAGGAGAAGGATGTGGCCAGACACAAACATAGCTGATGGGACAAGATATGTTAAAGTTAAATTCAACAAAGACATCCAGTCACTACCATATTCTGTTAAATTTGACACGGCAGCGGGACCGGAATACTTCCGCGTAATCCACGACAGGCAAGTTAAAGTATGCAGGCTGTGCATAAAACCAGGGCACATCCTGCGCGACTGCCCAGAATTCACATGCTATAGATGCCATAAACAAGGACACTACGCCAGGGAATGTGCAGATGGAGGAGGACGGGAGAGAAAGGAGAACGAGGAAAGGCATCCAGGACACGGGGACCGGAGCGGAGACGAGAGGAGCGGGGACGAGAGGAGCGGAGACGAGAGGAGCAGGGACGAGAGGAGCGGAGATGAGAGGAGCGGAGAGGAGGAGAATGGAGATGCGGACGGAGGAGAGGGAGAGACAACGGGACAGGACGAGGAACTAGAGGAGAGAATGGAGGAGGGAGAGGAACAGTCGGGAGCAGAGGGAGATGTGACGACGGAGGAAAAGACGCCGAGGGAGGAGGAAAACACAGGCGGGAGCGCGGACGGAGAAGGATGAGAATAAGGAACGGGCAGGGAGGGTGGGTGTTGGGACTCTGGGGAGACCGGGGGGGGGAGGAAGATGGGACTGTGAACTACTCTGATATCACGGACAGTGATGGGGACACCTGGAGTAAGGTGGCAGAGACTCGGAAAAAGCCACAGAGGAGGAAAGAAATCATCAAGACGGTCAAGATGAAGAAAAGCACAAATAAGCGCTGAGTGAGTTTATTTTTTTTTTTATTTTTGTTTATTATGATCAGCGTCTCCTCCTTTAACGCTAATGGGCTAAGAAGTGTAGACAGACGACGGCCGAGCCTTGCAAAGATGCTCAGCCGACATAATCTGTTTACAAGAGACACATTGGGATGGTGAGTGTATGAGAGAGTGTGTGAAGGAGTGGGTGGGGAAACTTTTGTGAATAATGGTGAGAACAGAGTGAAAGGGGTGGCAATTTTGTGTAAAAGAGGTGTGATTGAGGATGTGAGGATGTGTGTGAATGATGGTGAGGGAGAGTGATAGGGATTAATTTTGAGCACATGGGGAAACTTTTCAGTTGATAAATATATATGAACAAAATGATGAGAGGGAAATGAGGGATTAATTAAGTAAAGTGGGGGGGATGTGTCAACAAAACTGTATCATAGTGGGGGATTTTAATGTGTGTTTAGGGAGAATGGATGTGTCGAATGTGTGTTATAGGAGTGATTCGTCGAGGGGCGTGTTGAAAGAAATGATGAGTGTGAAAGATATGATGGATGTGTGGAGAGAAAGGAATGTGGATGGGAGAGATTTTACCAGAGCACAAATAGTGGAGGGGTGTTAAAACAAAGTAGGATAGATTTAGTACTGAGCACAAGGGGCATAGAGGATAGGATAGGGCCAATAGCTTTTAATGTAACTGCACTTAGTGATCACAAGGTGATAGGGTTCAGTTTGGGGCGTACACGGGAGAGGAGGGGGGGAGGAGTGTGGTGTCTGAATGGTGATGTGTTGAAAGAGAAAGATTATAAGATGAAAGTGAGAGAGTGTCTGAGAAGAAGAATGGATGAGAGAATGTATGAGGAGAACATTGGGAGGTGGTGGGAGAGTGTGAAAGAGGGAATTAAAAATATGACTATAAAATATTGTAGGGACAGGAAAAGGAGAGACAGGGCAAGAGAGAGGGAGTTAAAAGAGGAGTTAGATAGGGAGATAGGGAGAGTGGATAGAGAGACAGGGAGAGATTTAGGAGAATATATCAGGATAAAAAGAAGAGTTGAGGGAAATAGAGCAGAAAAGGTGTAATGGGGCGATAGTTAGGAGCAGGGCTAGGAATTTAGTTGAGGGTGAGAAATGCACAAGGTACTTTTTAGGGATGGAAAAAGTAAGCAAGGAAAGAATTATTTAGGAAAAGTGGTAGGGAAAGATGGGAGGATGGTGACAGATTTTGTAGGGATAGCTGAGAGAGTGCAGGAGTTTTATAAAGATTTATTTAGGAAAGATGAGATAGAGGATAGGGATATAGAGTTAGTGTTAGATAAAGTTAGAGCTAGGCTGAGTGAAGATGACAGGGACAGCTGTGAGGGAGAGATAGGGACAGGTGAGATAGAAGCAGCAATAGCAGGGTTAGGGAGGAATAAGAGTCCAGGGATAGATGGGTTGACAGGAGAGTTTTATAGGGAATTTAGGGTAGAGTTAGTACCAGTATTAGAGAGGTTATTTAGATGGATAGAAGAAACAGGGCAGATGGTAGAGAGCATGACAATAGGGGTAGTTAGCATCATTTACAAAAAGGGAGCTAGGGAAAGATTAGAAAATTACAGGCCACTTAGCATGTTAAATAATGACTACAAAATTCTGGCACGGGTGTTAGCTAATAGGATTAAAAGAGTTATAGGGAAGGTGGTGGGAAATACACAAGCATACAGCATACCAGGTAGGGACATAGCGGACACAATCAGTAGCGTGAGGGACACAATACATTACATGAAAGAGCAGGGATCAGGGATAGTGGTGAGTCTAGATTTAAATAAAGCATTTGACAGAGTAGATCACAAATATTTGTACAGGGTGTTAGAGAAAATGGGATTTGGGCACAGGTTAATTGGGTGGATTAGGAGGTTGTATAGCAGGGCAGTTAGTTGTATTAAGATTAATGGGATAGTCACAGACACGTTTAGGTTAGAGAGGTCAGTTAGACAGGGGTGTCCGCTGTCGGCTCTGCTGTACTCTCTGTCGGCGGAGCGCTGGCGGCACTCCTGTTGCACAATGGTGAGATTAGGGGCATAGAGTTACCGGATGGGAGCACCAGTTTATTATATCAGTATGCAGACGACACAACAGTCACAGTTAGGGATAAGGATAGTGTAGGTGAAGTATTTAAGAGTGTAGGGATGTATGGTAGGGCGTCAGGGGCGAAGGTTAATATTGAGAAATCAGAGATTATGTACATAGGGACTGATAGAGTAGGGAGATGTGAGATAGGGCTGAGCGAGAGAAAGGATTATTTTAGGGTGTTAGGGATATATTTAGGGATAGAAGATAGGAAAGGGAGAGACATTCAATATGAGGAGATAATTAATAAAATAAAGAGATCGTTAGGATTTTTGGAGAGTTAGGGGTTGAAACTTAAAGGGAAGGTGACGGTTGTGAACACGCTGGTGATGAGTAAGCTTGTGTATGTGATGAATGTGATGGATGTGCCTGAGAGAGTGATCCAAGAGGTGAACAGAATGGTGAGTGAGTTTGTGTGGGGAGGGAAGGGAGTGAGGATTGCACGGGAGGTGATGGAAAGCAGTACGAGGACGGTGGGTTAAAGTTGATTAATCTAGAGAAGAAGAAGAAAGCACTGAGGGTGAAGATGATGGTGAAGTTTTTAAAAAATAAGGACCATGTATGGAAGGTGTTTTTAAGAGGGGTGTTGGATAAATGTGGAGAGTGTGGAGAGAGTGTGGTGTTTATGAAATTGAAGAAAGGGATGATGTGTGGTGTGTCTGAGTTTTACCAGGAGAGTGGGGAGAGTTTGTGGGCAACGTGAAGTATGAGTGTAAGAATGTGAGACAGGTATGGGAACAACCAATATTCATGAATCCGAAAATAACACACAATGGGGGAACAATATATAATGGAGTCATATGGAGGGCGGGGTTCAGGAAAATCAGGGATATAGTTTATGAATATGTACCGGGGTTTATGAGGGCACAGGTGATCGTGGATGAAGTGAGAGAGAGAGGGGAGGAAATCTGGTTGGGCATGGCAGAGGGGGTGATGGGAAAAATAAAGGATGGGATACCGGTTGAATGGAAATGTATGATTGAAAGAGAGGCTGATACGGAGGAGGGAGGGGAGTTGGAGATGTATGTGGGAGAGGGGGATAAGTGCGTGAGTTTGACAAGTGTGAAAACAAGAACGATATATAGAGTGTTGAGAGGGAGGGATGTGAGGAGACCGGCTGCTGAAAAAGTGTGGGAGAGAGTGGTGAGTGATATGGATGTGAAGGGTATATGGAAAAACTTGAGAGTGAAATGGAACAGTGTGGAGTGCGAAGATTTTGATTTTTGTTCACGTCACAACAGGGTTTTCAATAATTTAGTTATTAGCAAATTTGATGAGAGCGTGAGGAAAGAGTGCGAGGTGTGTGGTGTGTGTGTTGAAACATGTATGCATGAGTTTGTCGAATGTGAAGGATTGCAAGTTTATTTTGAGAGAATGAAAGAATTGATAAATAGATGTTGGAGTGGGAACATGGCAGAGAGAATGGATTGGAAGAGGTTGTGGTTGTTTGGAGTGAATGGGCGAAGGAGTGAGTGCAATGTGTCTCTTGTAAACTATGTGCTGAGCCATGCAAGGCTTGCCGTCAAACTGAGAAGGAACTTGGCCCAATATGAGAGGAGGAGAGCTGAGGTTTGGACAATTTTCAAAAGACTGATCAGGAGGGATATTAATTTGATTTATAGTTATATTGATGGGGATGATTTCGACAAGGGGTTTGTGGAGGGGAGCACGTTCATCACAATCGAGGGAGATGGGGGATTGGTGTTTCACTTTGACAATGGGTAATCAATGTAGGTTTTTTTTTTGGTTTGTTTGTTTGTTTTTTTTGTTTTGTAAATATGTAAATATGTAAATAGTCATGTATGTAAATAGTTCTACAATGTGTAAATACTCCTGATTTTTTTGTGTTCTGGGTGGTGGAGGGATTTGTGAATATTAAGTGTGTGTGTTTTGTGATTGTTTGATTGTCTTCAATAAAAAAGAGAAAAAAAAAAAAAAAAAATGCATACGCCCGATCTCGTCTGATCTCGGAAGCTAAGCACCGACGGGCCTGGTCAGTACTTGGAAGGGAGACCGCCTGGCAATACTAGGTGCTGTAAGCTTTTCAACTGACGGTGGGAAAACTGCCAAAAATGTCATCGCATGTCAAATATACAAAAACATCAATACAGCTCCAAAAAAGTCGTCAGAAAGACTTTGCGGCATCCTTAAAAGGCCCCTTTGTTGCGTTTGTTTCGCCACGGCCACACCAACCTGCATACGACCGAGCTCGGCTGATCTCAGAAGCTAAGCACGGACGGGCCTGGTCAGTACTTGGATGGGAGACCGCCTGGCAATACCAGGTGCTGTAAGCTTTTCAACTGACGGTGGGAAAACTGACAAAAAATGTCATCGCATGTCAAAAAAGATCAATACAGCTCCAAAAAAGTCGTCAGAAAGATTTTGTGCCATCCTTAAAAGGCCCCTTTGTGGCTTTTGTCTTCCCTTACGGCCACACCTCGCTGCATACGCCCGATCTCGTCTGATCTCGGAAGCTAAGCACGGTCGGGCCTGGTCAGTACTTGGATGGGAGACAGCCTGGCAATACCAGGTGCTGTAAGCTTTTCAACTGATGGTGGGAAAACTGACAAAAAATGTCATCGCATGTCAAAAAAGACAAAAACAATACAGCTCCAAAAAAGTCGTCAGAAAGACTTTGTGGCATCCTTAAAAGGCCCCTTTGTGGCTTTTGTCTTCCCTTACGGCCACACCTCGCTGCATACGCCCGATCTCGTGTGATCTGGGAAGTTAAGCATGGTCGGGCCTGGTCAGTACTTGGATGGGAGACAGCCTGGCAATACCAGGTGCTGTAAGCTTTTCAACTGATGGTGGGAAAACTGACAAAAAATGTCATCGCATGTCAAAAAAGATCAATACAGCTCCAAAAAAGTCGTCAGAAAGATTTTGCGGCATCCTTAAAAGGCCCCTTTGTGGCTTTTGTCTTCCCTTACGGCCATACCTCCCTGCATACGCCCGATCTCGTCTGATCTCGGAAGCTAAGCACGGTCGGGCCTGGTCAGTACTTGGATGGGAGACAACCTGGCAATACCAGGTGCTGTAAGCTTTTCAACTGACGGTGGGAAAACTGCCAAAAAATGTCATTGCATGTCAAAAAAGACAAAAACTTCAATACAGCTCCAAAAAAGTCGTCAGAAAGCCTTTGCGGCATCCTTAAAAGGCCCCTTTGTGGCTTTTGTCTTCCATTACGGCCACACCAACCTGCATACGCCCGATCTCGTCTAATCTCGGAAGCTAAGCACGGTAGGGCCTGGTCAGTACTTGGATGGGGAACCGCCTGGGAATACCAGGTGCTGTAAGCTTTTCAACTGACGGTGGGAAAACTGCCAAAAAATGTCATCGCCTGTCAAAAAAGACAAAAACATCAATACAGCTCCAACAAAGTCGTCAGAAAGATTTTTCGGCATCCTTAAAGGGCTCCTTTGTGGCGTTTGTTTTCGCTTACGGCCGCACCTACCTGCATACGCCCGATCTCGTCTGATCTCGGAAACTAAGCACGGTCAGGCCTGGTCAGTACTTGGATGGGAGACTGCCTGGGAATACCAGGTGCTGTAAGCTGTTCAACTGACGGTGGGAAAACTGCCCAGAAATGTCATCGCATGTCAAAAAAGATCAACAAAGCTCCAAAAAAGTCGTCAGAAAGATTTTGCGGCATCCTTAAAAGGCCCCTTTGTGGCTTTTGTCTTCGCTTACGGCCACACCAACCTGCATACGCCCGATCTCGTCTGATCTCGGAAGCTAAGCACGGTCGGGCCTGGTCAGTACTTGGATGGGAGACCGCCTGGGAATACCAGGTGCTGTAAGCTTTTCAACTGACGGTGGGAAAACTGCCAAAAAATGTCATTGCATGTTAAAAAAGACAAAAACATCAATACAGCTCCAAAAAAGTCGTCAGAAAGACTTTGCGGCATCCTTAAAAGGCACCTTTGTGGCGTTTGTTTTCGCTTACGGCCACACCTACCTGCATACGCCCGAGCTCGTCTGATCTCGGAAGCTAAGCACGGACTGGCCTGGTCAGTACTTGGATGGGAGACCGCCTGAGAATACCAGGTGCTGTAAGCTTTTCAACTGACGGTGGGAAAACTGCCAAAAAATGTCATCGCATGTCAAAAAAGACAAAAACAATACAACTCCAAAAAAGTCGTCAGAAAGACTTTGCGGCATCCTTAAAAGGCCCCATTGTGGCAGATGTCTTTGCTTATGGCCACACCAACCTGCAAACGCCTGATCTCGTCTGATCTCAGAAGCGAAGCACGGACGGGCCGGGTCAGTACTTGGATGGGAGACAGCCTGCCAATACCAGGTGCTGTAAGCTTTTCAACTGACAGTGGGAAAACTGCCAAAAAATGTCATCCCATGTCATGAAAGACAAAAACATCAATACATCTCCAAAAAAGTCGTCAGAAAGACTTTGCGGCATCCTTAAAAGGCCCCTTTGTGGCATTTGGTTTCACTTACGGCCTCACCAACCTGCATACGCCCGATCTCGTCTGTTCTCGGAAGCTAAGCACGGACGGGCCTGGTAAGTACTTGGATGGGAGACCGCCTGTGAATACCAGGTGCTGTAAGCTTTTCAACTGACGGTGGGAAAACTGACAAAAAATGTCATCGCATGTCAAAAAAGACAAAAACTTCAATACATCTCCAAAAAAGTCGTCAGGAAGAATTTGCGGCATCCTTAAAAGGCCCCTTTGTGGCATTTGGTTTCCCTTACGGCCACACCAACCTGCATACGCCCGATCTCGTCTGATCTCGGAGGCTAAGCACGGAGGGGCCTGGTCAGTACTTGTATGAGAGACCGCCTGGGAATACCAGGTGCTGTAAGCTTTTCAACTGACGGTGGGAAAACTGCCAAAAAATGTCATCGCATGTCAAAAAAGATCAATACAGCTCCAAAAAAGTCGTCAGAAAGATTTTGCGGCATCCTTAAAAGGCCCCTTTGTGGCTTTTGTCTTCGCTTACGGCCACACCAACCTGCATACGCCCGATCTCGTCTGATCTCGGAAGCTAAGCACGGAGGGGCCTGGTCAGTACTTGGATGGGAGACCGCCTGCGAAAACCAGGTGATGTAAGCTTTTCAACTGACGGTGGGAAAACTGCCAAAAAATGTCATCGCATGTCAAAAAAGACAAAAACAATACAGGTCGAAAAAAGTCGTCAGAAAGACTTTGCGGCATCCTTAAAAGGCCCCTTTGTGGCATTTGTCTTCGCTTACGGCCACACCAATCTGCATACGCCCGATCTCATCTGATCTCGGAAGCTAAGCACGGACGGGCCTGGTCAGTACTTGGATGGGAGACCGCCAGGCAATACCAGGTGCTGTAAGCTTTTCAACTGACAGTGGGAAAACTGCCAAAAAATGTCATCCCATGTCATAAAAGACAAAAACATCAATGCATCTCCAAAGAAGTCGTCAGAAAGACTTTGCGGCATCCTTAAAAGGCCCCTTTGTGGCATTTGGTTTAGCTTACGGCCACACCAACCTGCATACGCCCGATCTCGTCTAATCTCAGAAGCTAAGCACGGACGGGCCTGGTCAGTATTTGGATGGGAGACCACCTGGGAATGCCAGGTCCTGTAAGCTTTTCAACTGACGGTGGGAAAACTGACAAAAAATGTCATTGCATGTCAAAAAAGACAAATTCTTCAATACAGCTCCAAAAAGTCGCCAGAAAGCCTTTGCGACATCCTTAAAAGGCCCCTTTGTGGCTTTTGTCTTCCATTTACGGCCACACCAACCTGCATACGCCCGATCTCGTCTGATCTCGGAAGCTAAGCACGGTAGGGCCTGGTCAGTACTTGGATGAGAGACTGCCTGGGAATACCAGGTGCTGTAAGCTTTTCAACTGACGGTGGGAAAACTGCCAAAAATGTCATTGCACGTCAAAAAGACAAAAACATCAATACAGCTCCAAAAAGTCGTCAGAAAGCCTTTGGCGGCATCCTTAAAAGGCCCCTTTGTGGCATTTGTTTTAGCTACGGCCACACCAACCTGCATACGCCCGATCTCGTCTGATCTCGGAAGCTAAGCATGGACGGGCCTGGTCAGTATTTGGACGGGAGACCGCCTGGGAATACCAGGTGCTGTAAGCTTTTCAACTGACGGTGGGAAAACTGCCAAAAAATGTCATCGCATGTCAAAAAAGACAAAAACATCAATACAGCTCCGAAAAAGTCGTCAGAAAGACTTTGCGGCATCCTTAAAAGGCCCCTTTGTTGCGTTTGTCTTCGCTTACGGCCACACCAACCTGCATACGCTCGAGCTCGGCTGATCTCAGAAGCTAAGCACGGACGGGCCTGGTCAGTACTTGGATGGGAGACCGCCTGGCAATACCAGGTGCTGTAAGCTTTTCAACTGACGGTGGGAAAACTGACAAAAAATGTCATCGCATGTCAAAAAAGATCAATACAGCTCCAAAAAAGTCGTCAGAAAGATTTTGTGGCATCCTTAAAAGGTCCCTTTGTGGCTTTTGTCTTCCCTTACAGCCACACCAACCTGCATACGCCCGATCTCGTCTGATCTCGGAAGCTAAGCCCGGACAGACCTGGTCAGTACTTGGATGGGAGACCGCCTGGGAATACCAGGTGCTGTAAGCTTTTCAACTGACGGTGGGAAAACTGCCAAAAAATGTCATCGCATGTCAAAAAAGACAAAAACATCAATACAGCTCCAAAAAGTCGTCAGAAAGATTTTGTGGCATCCTTAAAGGCCCCTTTGTGGCATTTGTCTTCCCTTACGGCCACACCTCGCTGCATACGCCTCGATCTCGTCTGATCTGGGAAGTTAAGCATGGTCGTGCCTGGTCAGTACTTGGATGGGAGACAGCCTGGCAATACCAGGTGCTGTAACCTTTACAACTGAGGTTGGGAAAACTGACAAAAAATGTCATCGCATGTAAAAAAAGACAAAAACTTCAATCCAGCTCCTAAAAAGTCGTCAGAAAGATTTTGCGGCATCCTTAAAAGGCCCCTTTGTGGCTTTTGTCTTCCCTTACGGCCACACCTCCCTGCATACGCCCGATCTCGTCTGATCTCGGAAGCTAAGCACGGTCGGGCCTGGTCAGTACTTGGATGGGAGACAGCCTGGCAATACCAGGTGCTGTAAGCTTTTCAACTGACGGTGGGAAAACTGACAAAAAATGTCATCGCATGTCAAAAAAGATCAATACAGCTCCAAAAAAGTCGTCAGAAAGACTTTGCGGCATCCTTAAAAGGCCCCTTTGTGGCAGATGTCTTCGCTTACGGCCACAACAACCTGCATACGCCCGATCTCGTCTGATCTCAGAAGCTAAGCACGGACGGGCCTGATCAGTACTTGGATGGGAGACCGCCTGGGAATACCAGGTGCTGTAAGCTTTTCAACTGACAGTGGGAAAACTGCCAAAAAATGTCATCCCATGTAATAAAAGACAAAAACATCAATACATCTCCAAAAAAGTCGTCAGAAAGACTTTGCGGCATCCTTAAAAGGCCCCTTTGTGGCATTTGGTTTCCCTTACGGCCACACCAACCTGCATACGCCCGATCTCGTCTGATCTCGGAAGCTAAGCACAGACGGGCCTGGTCAGTACTTGGATGGGAGACCGCCTGGGAGTACCAGGTGCTGTAAGCTTTTCAACTGACGGTGGGAAAACTGACAAAAAATGTCATTGCACGTCAAAAAAGACAAAAACTTCAATACAGCTCCAAAAAAGTTGTCAAAAAGACTTTGCGACATCCTTAAAAGGCCCCTTTGTGGCTTTTTGTCTTAAGCTTACGGCCCCACCAACCTGCATACGATCTCTTCTGATCTCGGAAGCTAAGCACGGAGCCTGGTCAGTACTTGGATGGGAGACCGCCTGGGAATACCAGGTGCTGTAAGCTTTTCAACTGACAGTGGGAAAACTGCCAAAAAATGTCATCGCGTGTCAAAAAAGTCAAAAACAATACAGCTCCAAAAAAGTCGTCAGAAAGCCTTTGCGGCATCCTTGAAAGGCCCCTTTGTGGCATTAGTCTTCGCTTACGGCCACACGAACCTGCATACGCCCGATCTCGTCTGATCTCGGAATCTAAGCAGACGGGCCTGGTCAGTACTTGGATAGGGAGACCGCCTGGGAATACCAGGTGCTGTAAGCTTTTCAACTGACGGTGGGAAAACTGACAAAAAATGTCATCGCCTGTCAAAAAAGACAAAAACAACAATACAGCTCCAAAAAAGTTGTCAGAAAGACTTTGCGGCATCCTTAAAAGGCCCCTTTGTGGCATTCGTTTCGCTCGCTGGCCACACCAACCTGCATACGCCCGATCTCGTCTGATCTCGGAAGCTAAGCACGGACGGGCCTGGTCAGTACTTGGATGGGAGACCGCCTGGCAATACCAGGTGCTGTAAGCTTTTCAACTGACGGTGGGAAAACTGCCAAAAAATGTCATCGCATGTCAAAAAAGACAAAAACTTCAATACAGCTCCAAAAAAGTCGTCAGAAAGACTTTGCGGCATTCTTAAAAGGCCCCTTTGTGGCATATGCTTTTGTTTACGGCCACACCAACCTGCATACGCCCGATCTCGTTTGATCTCGGAAGCTAAACACGGACGGGCCTGGTCAATACTTGGATGGGGGACCGCCTGGGAATACCAGGTGCTGTAAGCTTTTCAACTGACGGTGGGAAAACTGCCAAAAAATGTCATCCCATGTCATGAAAGACGAAAACATCAATACATCTCCAAAAAAGTCGCCTGAAAGACTTTGCGGCATCCTTCAAAGGCCCCTTTGTGGCATTTGTTTTTCGCTTCACGGCCACACCAACCTGCATACGCCCGATCTAGTCTGATCTCGGAGGCGTAGCGAGGACGGGACCTGTCAGTACTTGGATGGGAGACAGCCTGGGAATACCAGGTGCTGTAAGCTTTTCAACTGACGGTGGGAAAACTGCCAAAAAATGTCATCGCATGTCAAAAAAGACAAAAACTTCAATACACCTCCAAAAAAGTCGTCAGAAAGACTTTGCGGCATTCTTAAAAGGCCCCTTTGTGGCATTTGTTTTCGCTTACGGCCACACCAACCTGCATACGCCCGATCTCGTCTCATCTCGAAAGCTAAGCATGGTCGGGCCTGGTCAGTACTTGAATGGGAGACCGCCTGGGAATACCAGGTGCTGTAAGCTTTTCAACTGACGGTGGGAAAACTGACTAAAAATGTCATCCCATCCCATAAAAGACAAAAACATCAATACATCTCCAAAAAAGTCGCCAGAAAGACTTTAAGCGTCATCCTTAAAAGGCCCCTTTGTGGCATTTGTTTTCGCTACGCCAGACCAACCTGCATACGCCCGATCTCGTCTGATCTCGCAGGCTAAGCACTGATGGGCCTGGTCAGTACTTGGATGGGAGACCGCCTGGGAATGCCAGGTCCTGTAAGCTTTTCAACTGACGGTGGGAAAACTGACAAAAAATGTCATCGCATGTCAAAAAAGACAAATTCTTCAATACATCTCCAAAAAAGTCGTCAGAAAGACTTTGCGACATCCTTAAAAGGCCCCTTTGTGGCATTTGTTTTAGCTTACGGCCACACCAACCTGCATACGCCCGATCTCGTCTGATTTCGGAGGCTAAGCACGGACGGGCCTGGTCAGTACTTGGATGAGAGACCGCCTGGGAATACCAGGTGCTGTAAGCTTTACAAGTGACGGTGTGAAAACTGCCAAAAAATGTCATCGCATGTCAAAAAAAAAAAAAACTTCAATACAGCTCCAAAAAAGTCGTCAGAAAGCCTTTGCGGCATCCTTAAAAGGCCCCTTTGTGGCGTTTGTCTTCGCTTACGGCCACACCAACCTGCATACGCTCGAAGCCTCGGCTGATCTCAGAAGCTAAGCACGGACGGCCTGGTCAGTACTTGGATGGGAGACCGCCTGGCAATACCAGGTGCTGTAAGCTTTTCAACTGACGGTGGGAAAACTGACAAAAAATGTCATCCCATGTCAAAAAGATCAATAAAGCTCCAAAAAGTCGTCAGAAAGATTTTGTGCCATCCTTAAAGGCCCCTTTGTGGCTTTTGTCTTCCCTTCTGGCCACACCTCGCTGCATACGCCCGATCTCGCCTGATCTCGGTAGCTAAGCACGGTCGGGCCTGGTCAGTACTTGATGAGAGACAGCCTGGCAATACCAGGTGCTGTAAGCTTTTCAACTGATGGTGGGAAAACTGACAAAAAATGACATTGCATGTCAAAAAAGATCAATACAGCTCCAAAAAAGTCGTCAGAAAGATTTTGCGGCATCCTTAAAAGGCCCCTTTGTGGCTTTTGTCTTCCCTTACGGCCACACCTCGCTGCATACGCCCGATCTCGTCTGATCTCGGAAGCTAAGCACGGTCGGTCCTGGTCAGTACTTGGATGGGAGACAGCCTGGCAATACCAGGTGCTGTAAGCTTTTCAACTGATGGTGGGAAAACTGACAAAAAATGTCATCGCATGTCAAAAAAGATCAATACAGCTCCAAAAAAAGTCGTCAGAAAGATTTTGCGGCATCCTTAAAAGGCCCCTTTGTGGCAGATGTCTT
>JAQQSB010002070.1:0-41605 GCA_029721515.1 Synanceia verrucosa
AGCTAATATATACAAACCCCTAAGCGCCTTTTTCTGTAGCCAGAAAAGCCCAAAGACACAGTAGATACATTGTGAATCCACAGAACATAACCAAAACTCATTATATCGATGATATTTAGAAACATCGTGTTCGACTCAATTCTAACAAAATAATAATATTCTGTATTATTCATTTTTGGGAGCATTTTCACAAATATTGCTTTTGTTGGTAGACAGGTAGAAACATGGTGAATCCTTGATGGCGAGTTTTGGTATATTCTATAATTCTAATGTATCTGTTTTCTATGTCTTTTAGACTTTCAAGAAAGCATGATTCCAACATCAGGAAAGCTGATTACTTTATGTATTTTGACATTTCTAAATATTGCTTCTTCTTGTTGAACATTGGTAGAAACATCATGTTTAGCATGATATAATGAGTTTTGGTATGTTCTAATAGTCTGTGTTCTTTTGGGCTTTCAAGGCAGAAAAAGCGTTTAACATTTCAGCATGATTGCGCATGGTTATGTTCTGTAGCTTTCTGTGCTTAAATCATCACAGAAATGCCCCAAATGCCTTTCCTCGCCTATGAAAAGCCCGAAAAGACACAGAAAACAGATACATTGTGAATCTACAAGAAACATAACCAAAAACTCATTATATCGTGCTGAAACATCATGTTCCGACTCTTTAATTCCTAACAAGAAATAAGCAGAATATTTTGTAGAAAAATGCTTCTGAATGGACAAGAGAGGTAAATCAGCTTTCCCATGCGTAAATCATGCTGAAACTGCCCAAGCGCCTTTTCATTCTCGCCTTGAAAAGCCCAAAAAAGACACAGAAAACAGATACATTGTGAATCTACAGAACATAACCAAAACTCATTATATCGTGTTGAAACATCATGTTCCGACTCAATTCTAACAAGAATAAGCAATATTTTGTGGAAAAATGCTTTTGAATGAAGACTAGAGGTAAATCAGCTTTCCCATGCGTAAATTATGCTGAAACTGCCCCAAACGCCTTTTCTCGCCTTGAAAAGCCCAAAAAAAACACAGAAAAAAGATCCATTGTTAATCTACAGAACATAACCAAAACTCATTATATCATGTTGAAACATCATGCTTCGACTCAATTCTAACAAGAATAAGCAATATTTTGTGTAAAAATGCTTTTGAATGAAGACTAGAGGTAAATCAGCTTTCCCATGCGTAAATCATGCTGAAACTGCCCCAAACGCCTTTTCTCGCCTTGAAAAGCCCAAAAAGAACAAGAAAACAGTTACATTGTGAATCTACAGAACATAACCAAAACTCATTATATCGTGCTGAATCATGATCTTTCTACTCAAATCTAACAAGAATAAGCAATATTTTGTGGAAAAAATGCTTCTGAATGGACAAGAGGGGTAAATCAGCTTTCCCATGCGTAAATCATGCCGAAACTGCCCCAAACGCCTTTTCTCGCCTTGAAAAGCCCAAAAAGACACAGAAAACAGTTACATTGTGAATCTACAGAACATAACCAAAACTCATTATATTGTGTTGAAACATCATGTTCGACTCAATTTAACAAGAATAAGCAATATTTTGAAGAAAAAATGCTTCTGAATGGACAAGGGAGGTAAATCAGCTTTCCCATGTAAATCATGCTGGAAACTGCCCCAAACGCTCTTTCTTGCCTTGAAAAGCCTGAAAGAGACACAGAAAACAGATACATTGGGTGAATGTACAGAACATAAATCCAAAACTGTCTAGGCCTGGGTTCTGATTCTCCAATCAAATAATTTCTCTGTTTGGCATTGATATATTTCCTGTCATATAATCTGTAGAAGGTGGTTTTAATTTGGGATAGAGTTTCCATATAAATAGGTTTGGGCAGCTCAGAGTAGTACCTCTTATCCTGTAGCTGCCTGAATCCTCCCACAGGTATTGTTCCAGGTCCATCACAACTACTACACTGCCCTTGTCTGCTGGTTTTATTATTATATTTTTATTATCCATCAATTCCTTGAGGGCTGAATTTTCTTCCTGGGACAAATTGGATTTGATCCTGGGGGCTTGGAAAGAGTTATTAAAATAGTCTAGATCCAATTTAGTCAGTTGTTGGATGTAGGGAGGCAAGCTAACTTCAGGGGGAGTCCAATTAGATTTGGGGGTGAATGGTAGTTTTCCTTGTTCTCCCTCATTTTCATAATAAGCCCATAATTTCAGTCCTCTATGGTAATTTTGAAGGTCTAATCTGGACTGAAGTACAATATTCTTATTGCTGCCCCTGGTAGAAATAAAATTAAGCCCTCTGTTAAGCACAGACAGTTGTGGGATGGTCAATTTAACTTTTTCATTTTTTTTTTTTTTTTTTTTTTCACTTTGTCTGCATTGTTCTCATTGTTCAACACCACAAAAGAGTGTCGACCCTTTATGAGATTATGCATATTTTAGTCTTGCAGCAAAAGCTATTAATATTTGGTGCGTGTATGTGACCATCACCGGCCCTCCCTGGAATCTAATCTTACTTTATTTATTGGAATTTCCTGTTATAAGCCAGAGAGGGACGTGCTACACCTGGGTGATAAGAGGGGGAAATAAATGACAGACAGGGAGATAAGATAAAACAAAAAGGGAAGTTTACAGTCAGGCAGTGCTATTGGAATAAAAAAAACGTGTAAGCTACTGTGTCATTCCTAACACCTTCATCCCAACACCCAACAGTATTGAACACCAGAGTAGTGGAGGACCTAACCGGGGGCCTACTCTATAAGTAGGCTACCGAGAACACAAATGAAAGAAGTATGTGGGGAAAATATGACCTTAGTGAGAAGTCGGACGAATGATTTGGCACATATGAGCAGTTCACATCAGTACTCATCAATGTGACTCGGGAGGAGTTAATAAGGTCTGGATAAAACATGCATGTGTGTAGAACACCGAAGCCCAGAGCGTCTACCACGACCCCTCATGGCCAGATCGGCCAGGTGTCCACAACAACCGGTGAAGTGGGAGCATCGACGATGCCAAACCCAGAGAGCCACCCGGGCCACCGAGAACCACGCAGATCCAACGACCAGGAGGAGACAGAAACCACCACCTCCCAGGAGGCCAGGACAGGTCCAAGGGGCCAGCAACACGAGGGCCCACCCACCCCCGACCACCCCACCCCCCAAAAGCGTGAGTGTGTTTACTGTATTAAAATTGAAGAGCAGGGGGCAAGTGGGTGGAGAGGGGGAGACTACAGTGCCCTGGAGCACTGCAATTCGCACCACCAAATCTCCCACCGTCCTCACCCCCACCTGTCTTCAAAGCCCTATGTGTTGAGTCCCTATATGTGCCTAAATGTGACTATGTATAGTGAGGTGCAAGATATGTGAAGTGCACATTAAGAGGCAGTCTGGTGTGGACCCGGCCCATGGGAACAGAGCCGCGAGGGGAGTAGAAGAGATGGGCATAGCTCCTGAAGCACTGGGCCCCCAGGATCAAGAGGCCAGGGGCCAGGGAGATCCCACACAAACCAGCAGGCCCCACCAACACGATGACACTGAAAGCTGCAGCCTCAGAGCAGAGCCCCAGCAGCCATGCAGAATCAGAGATGCAGCGACCAACCAGCACAGCCGAAAAAGGATCGTCGCACTCCACCAGCCGGGAGCCAGATGCGCAAGCCAGCGCTGTCCGGCAAACAATCCCTACCGGGCGGACCCAGATCGCTCCCCCCCAAGCCCCCGGATGCCCCCATGTGTGCGAGGGGAGCCCCCCCCCGACCCACCGTAACACTGATCCGCCCCACCACCCCCCCAGCACGAGGAGACAAGCTCCGCTGGGAACGGAGCAAGCCCCCGTCCGGCTTGGCCCCATCACAGCCCAGGAACGCGTCGGACCCGGATCGAGGATCGAGCAAGCTGAGCTTGGAACTCCAGTGGTGATATGCAGGCCCAGGCGAATGCCTGAGCACGTACGGGCCAGAGCACCCATATGCTCAAAGAGGAGGTTTAGCCAATGGGTAATGTTGATTGCTCTCTTATCCTTCCAATTAACCAAGATGGTCTTCTTAGCGATGGCGAGAGCTGCAAGCGTGGGTTGGAGGTGAATGACTGGTACTGTCGCTGCAGTAAAATCGCCAATTAAGCATAAGTTTGGAGATTGTGGGATCCTGCAGTCCAAAATAGAAGAGAGTTTCTGTGTTACTGTTGCCCAGAATTGAAATACAGGAGAACATAGCCACAGTGCATGAAAATAAGTATCAGTAGTTTTTGAGTGCATTGGGTGCACAAGTCAGACTGTGAGAAACCCATTTTATACATTTTATACCGCTGTTACGTGTGCTCTGTGGAGAACCTTAAATTGGATCAGTTGTAGGTTAGTATTTTTTGTCATGCTAAATGTGTTTCCACAGATCTGAGTCCAAAAATCATGGTCTAAGGGCATGGATAAGTCTTTCTCTCATTTTGGGATTGGTAAATGTATAGAGTCTGTCTTTGAGAGGAAACTATACATTTCTGAGAGGTTTTTCTTATTTTTGGGCAACATGTATTTGATAAATTCAGGTGGCTGTAAATCAGGTGGCTGAGAGGTGGACTGAAGTGTTGGGATTGTCTTTGTAATTGTTTTCTTTACCTGCAGGTATTGGAGAAATTTTCCATTCCTTATTCCAAAGGTTTGGAATAAGTCTGTGTATGTCATAAATATGTTATCTTGGAGGAGGTGATGGAGATGGGTGACCCCCTTCTCTGCCCATGTACTGAGATAGAGAGGGGTTTTATTGTTTACAAAGTCTGGGTTGTACCAGATTGGTGAGAGTATACTGGGTTGAAGTGGTGAACCTGTGATTTCAAGGGCTCTCCACCATGCAGACAGTGTGGAGGCGATCAAGGGATTCTTGAAGCAGGAATGATTTTTAAGAATAGAGGTGATAAAGGGTAGATCAGCGAGTTTAATATGGCTGCAGTCTAACTGTTCTGGTTCCATCCAGGAGTTATATTCTTCCTGTGGATGGATCCACTTGATAAGGTATTGTAACTGATTAGCTAGGTAGTAATGCAGAAAATTGGGAGCCTCCAGTCCACCTTCAGACTTTTAACTTTTTTCAGATAAGACCATAACATTTTTAAACCCCTCCTGGAAAAAGAGGCTCTCGGGGATTCCTAGTTTAACCTGTTCATCCAGTGGGTAAACATCTTAGTAGCTGTGTGGTGAGACCAATGCACTCTATCTGCCTCTACCTGAAAAATCCTTGCTGGGCAGTTGTGGGATGAAATCACAGTTGGCGGTGATATAGTTGTTCAGGGCTTGCAGGTTGCGTTGGTCTTTATGTGGAAGTGTGGTGGAAAAGTTCACCTGAGGGACCAAGATTGTAGCGTCCGGGAATTTGTTTTTGGCCACCCTCAGCGCCCTCTGCAGCTGTTTAATAGGGGTGTCCTGGGTCTTTTGGTTTCTGTTGTTGAGACCAAAGGAAAGGATCAAGGTCTCAACCTTGGTGGTGCAGACGGCCTTGGAGAGGAGGGACCCTGCATGATGGAAGGTGGTTCCCGGGTGGCTGTCCACCTGCAAGTCCCTGCTCCTGAAGGGAGGGAATCTGGATACATTAGGAGTCACCAATGATGAGGACTTTTTTTCACACACAGACCCCAGTTTTTGAGTTTGTTAACAGTGTTAACATGCCTGGTGGGTCTGCGTGTGGGTGTGAGTGATGTAGATGTCTGTGGGGTTGTTGCAGGAGAGGGGTTGGTGGTGGCCTGATTCTCCTGTCCCTTGCCCCGGCGGCAATGGGGAGTGAGGGCCCGGATGGACCCACAAAACCTATGGGGGTCAGCCTGGGAGAGGGCTGGGGACTCAGAACGTGAGCTGAGCCTGCTGGTGCCAGGGTTGGATCTGGCCTCCTCTAAAAGCTCCTGTGACAGCTCCTCGATCAACAAGTCGTCCAAGGTCACACAGGGGTTGTGTAGACGAGGAGGAGGGAGGGAGGGAGGGAGGAGGAGGCCCAGCTCTCACGTCATTTTCACCTGCTCCCTGTGCTCTGGAGGTCTGGGGGCCAGATGATGTTTCCCTGGGAGAACAGGATAGAGGGGATGGGAGGGGGGGGGGGAGAGGAGGGGAGGGGGGGAGGAAGGAGGAGGAGGAGAGATAGAGGGGAGGAGGAGAGGAGAAGAGGGAAGAGGAGGAGGAGGAGGACGAAAGGGGGAAGACCGGGGTGGGAGAGGAGGAGGAGGGAAGGGGGGCCGGAGAGGATGGGAGCAGCAGGTGGGAGGGAGAGAGGAGAAGAGCACGGGAGGAGGAGGTTCAGGATCCTCTGTCGTAGTGGGGACCAGTCACCTCCCCTCTGATCCGTCATCGTAGCCACAGAGGTGGTTGTGGCTCGGGGGAGTGGAGGAGGCAGGCTGGAATTCCCTTGTGGGGGCGGGGCTTCGCCTGTGTGCACCTGCGCCTGAATGGTGGTGACTCGGGATGACGCCACTGGTCGGGGATATCCCGGCCTGCCGGTCGGGTGCGCTGTCTGTGGAGTCTCATGGGGCGGGTGAGATTAGCCGCCAGAAACGCCTGTGTTTCCTGGAGAGTATCCTGTCTAAGCCTCGCCCTAGGTTACTCTCTGGGCCCAGGACGTTGCAATCTGGAAGGGGCCCTTCCAGTCAGGATCAGGAAACTTCGCCAGCTCCTGAATGTACATGTCCATACTGTCCTCGTAATGTTGACGGAGGATCATTACAGCCGTATGCTCCCAATTTCTGGCGTTTCCCTCCAGCAGTGTTTGTGTGGTGTCAGTCGGGGATGCCGGTTTTATAAACTGAGCCAAATTGTGTGTAGTCTTCTTAATAATAGAGGGTGGATCAGTCCCCGAAACATTCTTAAGGTGATGAGCGGATTTAATAATTCTATGAATGATCCGGACCTTATCTGTAAAGTCTGGGTCTTGTGACATGACCCTCTTCTGAGGCTGAGAGTTAGTGGCAAAACGTGCCTCACGGGTAAGTAGTCGGCGAGGCTGTCGGTTCCCCCGTCAGTTGACATTGCCTGCATCCGGTCGTCTGTTATGAGGCGCTGGGAAATCCCGGCGGTTCCAGCGGTTAGCTGCGGTGGTAGCGGTGTTCATTCCGCGAGCTGGATAATTGTTGTCGGGCCGTCGATAAGCTCCGGTGCCGCGGGTGTAGGCCGCGCGTGCAGGGTGGTATGGTCGGGGCTGTTGGTAGCTCCTGTTGGCGGGGATATAGGCCGTACCTGCCGCGTAGGCCTAGTCGGGTCGTCGGTTCCCTCTGGTGACGGAGGCGTAGGAGTGCCTCATTGTGGGAGGCTGTCGGTGTCGAGAGGGATAGGAGTCTGCTCTCGGAGTCCTCCGGGCGGTGTGTTGCGGTGGAGAAGGCCGCCGCCGCTGTCGGTCTCGGGCGGTAGCTAACTCGGGTCCAACCGCCTTCTTCCTCGTCGTAGTAGACCATCGTAAAAAATGAGGGTAACCGCGGATGCGCAAAAAGTGATGAATAATAGAAAAATAAAGGAAAATGTAACTAAAAGAGGTGCCAAGTTGTGGCGTAAAAGGCTAAATGAATACACACAGTGTAATAGAAAAGACAACTTCTTCTACTGACACTCGGTATTTATTGAAGAACACAATTGTATGCAAAACAAGCTATAGTCGCGACGTTTCGTTACATAAAGTACCTTCTTCAGGCGAGGTTGTCTGAAAATCGTGGAGAAAAGCGACTCCGTTACTCCTGGCAAGTGTCTCGGGTGAGTGAGCCGAATAGGAGTGAAAGGGTCAAGAGCGGCGAGCGCGCTAAAAATTTGAAATTGACCACTGAGAGAGACACCCAGTAGGTCACTGGGGTCACCCGGACATGCTGATGGAGGAAGATGGAGCGCCAACCTCAGGTGGTCTCCGGTATTACATTGTGGTGATGAAAACAATGGTAAGTGACGTCACACGCATTTCCAAACATGAATAAATACATCATATAAGAGAACTAGATCCATAAATTCCAGTATAGAACAGTAATCAAGAGCCATGAAATATTCCAACATAGATAAAGACCTCTAAATACAACACAGAATCCACAAACCTTTAGGAAATGAAACATGGGCATGGAACATCATATAAGATGAAGAACGTAGTGTGAAAAAGGAAAAGATTTACACGTAAAATCCACTTATTAGCAAAACTATGTACAATGACTCTCTGAGACTGTGTAATAACAGGGGGGATTTTTCCCAGAGTACAGAAGGAAGATGTATGAGATCATGGTATTATACAAGTACAAAGATCCTAGCTAATAAGTACTCCACAAATGTGAATAATATATTATATATGAAATATGAAAGAAACAACCCAAACCAGGAGGCATCAAACATGTCAGAGCACAGAAGGGGAAGACTGAGGACCACCCGGTAGGGGAGCTGGAGGTACTGGCTGGGTTAGGGAAGGGAAGGGATGGGGATGGCGTGTTCCATGCACACACCTTCCAGCATCCCCAAGGTGGGCAGGTCCTGCTATCCCAAGGGGGAGGGGAAGGGGGGGAGGGGCTAGATGTGGTTAAATAGGCATGGTTAGGTTAAGGGCTCTGGGTCAAAAGGTCAAGGGTTAAGGTTAGGATAGGGTACCAAATGAGGTCAGGGTTCAAGGGGTTAGGTTTAGGAAAGAAATCTAGGTGAGGTTAAGGTTAGTGGACAGAGGTTAAGGATTAGGGTTAGGAAAAGGCTATGGGTGAGGTTAAAGTCAAGGGTCAAAAGGGTTGGGGTTAGAATAAGTCTGTGGGTGGGGTTAGGATAAGAGATCAAAGAATAAGGACTAAGGTAAGTAAGGCTGTGAGTGAGGTTGGTTGTAGGGCCTAGGGCCGAAAATAAATTCTCTCATTGAGTCCCTGTGGGAATGTAGTCCCTAGTTGATAGATCCAATTTCTTTCTGCCCTTCTCCTCTGAGCCGTGGACCAGTGTGGATTGGACTCAAGGACAGAAGCCTGTACAGCATCCCAACCGTGGAGGATGAAATGCTGGACCGCATGTCGGTCAGTATTCTTTTTACGAATAATATTGTATTTGTGACATGTGAATCGCGTTTGTAATTTTAAGCTGGTCTCTCCCACATATCTGATGCCACACAGTTTGCAAATAATAATATAAACACAGTTTTTGGAGTGAATACTTCCTGATGTGGATATATGAAACACTCTCTGGGTCTGTGGTTCTTGTATCCACTGTATTTGTCTGAAAAAATTGCTGGATTGGGGGCCAGGATTGAGTCTTGTACAGGACATGACCTTTGACCTTATTAAATAATCTTTAAGATTTCTGTTTTTCCTGTAGGTCATGATAATCCTGAGGTCAATTCCAGGTCTATACAAATTCATAATATCTTCAAAATGATTTTTAATTTGTTTGACCAATTTAACTGTAGAGGGAGAATAAGTAAGGACACATGGGAGGGCTGTTGCAGCCAAAATGGGCTTCTGCTGTAGGAAGGACCTGAGGCTGCTCCTAAGGAAGGCCCTGGAGTACCCCTAGTGGACAAAGCAGAAAACAGCGCTTTTGTGGCCAGTTTGAAATCCTGCTCCTGGGTGCAGATCCTGTAAAACATCAATAATTGAGATTTAATGAGGCCTGCAAAAGTGTGTTTGGGGTGAAAGTTGTTTTTGTGTAAAAGAGCATGTGTATCAGTGTTCTTGAAGTAAACTTTAATGTCTAACGAATTGTGTTGTGTGAAATTTGGTCCTTTGAATGTGGTTGTGTCTAAAAAATTAACTGTGTTAATGATTTATAGTGGCTTTTAATGTAATAGATGGGTTATGGTTGTTCAGAATATTGAGAAATGTGTTAAAGTCTGTTTCCGAGTGTGTCCAAATTCCCAAATGTCATCTAAGTATCTATAATAGTGGAGGGGTCTCTTGGGACATTTCCCCAAAGCAGTTGTCTCCCATTCCGCCATAAAGATATCTGCATATGCAGGTGCAAATTTCTTGCCCATGGCTGTGCCCTTGATTTGCAAAAATATTTATTGTCGAATTCAAAATCATTTCGGGTCAAATTAATTTCCAGTAATTTTAGCAGGTCATTATCTGGTCTTTTAATGTCTCTAAATTTGTAAAATATATTTCTGACAGCTTGAATGCCTTCCTGTATATCAATATTAGTATATAAGCTATCCACATCAATAATAAACAATATAGAATTAGTGGGAATATTTAGTTTTTTAGTTTTATCTATAAAATCATATGTATCTTTAATGTAGCTGTCATGTTTTTTAGACAAAGGATTTAAATAATAATCAATAAACTCCGCAGATCTATAGGTCTCACTGCTACAATCAGACACTATAGGGCGACCTGGGGGGATTTTGTAAGGTTTGCTCCAATCAGCCGGGTTTTTGTCAATTTTAGGGAGTGAATAAAAACATTATATCATGTTGAAACATCATGTTTCGACTCAATTCTAACAAGAATAAGCAATATTTTGTGGAAAAATTGCTTCAAATTGAAGAAAACTGGTAAATCAGCTTTCCCATGCGTAAATCATGCTGAAACTGCCCCAAACGCCTTTTCTCGCCTTGAAAAGCCCAAAAAGACACAGAAAACAGATACATTGTGAATCTACAGAACATAACCAAAACTCATTATATCGTCTTGAAACATCATGTTCCGACTCAATTCTAACAAGAATAAGCAATATTTTGAAGAAAAAATGCTTCTGAATGGACAAGAGAGGTAAATCAGCTTTCCCATGTGTAAATCATGCTGAAACTGCCCCAAACGCCTTTTCTCGCCTTGAAAAGCCCAAAAAGACACAGAAAACAGATACATTGTGAATCTACAGAACATAACCAAAACTCATTATATCGTGTTGAAACATCATGTTTCGACTCAATTCTAACAAGAATAAGCAATATTTTGTGGAAAAAAATGCTTCTGAATGGACAATGGAGGTAAATCAGCTTTCCCATGCGTAAATCATGCTGAAACTGCCCCAAACGCCTTTTCTCGCCTTGAAAAGCCCAAAAAGACACAGAAAACAGATACATTGTGAATCTACAGAACATAACCAAAACTCATTATATCGTGTTGAAACATCATGTTCCGACTCAATTCTAACAAGAATAAGCAATATTTTGAAGAAAAAATGCTTCTGAATGGACAAGAGAGGTAAATCAGCTTTCCCATGAGTAAATCATGCTGAAACTGCCCCAAACGCCTTTTCTCGCCTTGAAAAGCCCAAAAAGACACAGAAAACAGATACATTGTGAATCTACAGAACATAACCAAAACTCATTATATCGTGTTGAAACATCATGTTTCGACTCAATTCTAACAAGAATAAGCAATATTTTGAAGAAAAAATGCTTCTGAATGGACAAGAGAGGTAAATCAGCTTTCCCATGTGTAAATCATGCTGAAACTGCCCCAAACGCCTTTTCTCGCCTTGAAAAGCCAAAGACACAGAAAACAGATACATTGTGAATCTACAGAACATAACCAAAACTCATTATATCGTGTTGAAACATCATGTTCCGACTCAATTCTAACAAGAATAAGCAATATTTTGTGGAAAAATTGCTTCAAATTGAAGAAAACAGGTAAATCAGCTTTCCCATGTGTAAATCATGCTGAAACTGCCCCAAACGCCTTTTCTCGCCTTGAAAAGCACAAAGACACAGAAAACAGATACATTGTGAATCTACAGAACATAACCAAAACTCATTATATCGTGTTGAAACATCATGTTCCGACTCAATTCTAACAAGAATAAGCAATATTTTGAAGGAAAAATGCTTCTGAATGGACAAGAGAGGTAAATCAGCTTTCCCATGTGTAAATCATGCTGAAACTGCCCCAAACGCCTTTTCTCGCCTTGAAAAGCCCCAAAAGACACAGAAAACAGATACATTGTGAATCTACAGAACATAACCAAAACTCATTATATCGTGTTGAAACATCATGTTTCCACTCAATTCTAACAAGAATAAGCAATATTTTGTGGAAAAATTGCTTCAAATTGAAGAAAACAGGTAAATCAGCTTTCCCATGTGTAAATCATGCTGAAACTGCCCCAAACGCCTTTTCTCGCCTTGAAAAGCCCAAAAGACACAGAAAACAGATACATTGTGAATCTACAGAACATAACCAAAACTCATTATATCGTGTTGAAACATCATGTTCCGACTCAATTCTAACAAGAATAAGCAATATTTTGAAGAAAAAATGCTTCTGAATGGACAAGAGAGGTAAATCAGCTTTCCCATGCGTAAATCATGCTGAAACTGCCCCAAACGCCTTTTCTCGCCTTGAAAAGCCCAGAAAGACACAGAAAACAGATACATTGTGAATCTACAGAACATAACCAAAACTCATTATATCGTCTTGAAACATCATGTTTCGACTCAATTCTAACAAGAATAAGCAATATTTTGTGGAAAAAATGCTTTTGAATGAAGACTAGAGGTAAATCAGCTTTCCCATGTGTAAATCATGCTGAAACTGCCCCAAACGCCTTTTCTCGCCTTGAAAAGCCCAAAAAGACACAGAAAACAGATACATTGTGAATCTACAGAACATAACCAAAACTCATTATATCGTGTTGAAACATCATGTTCCGACTCAATTCTAACAAGAATAAGCAATATTTTGAAGAAAAAATGCTTCTGAATGGACAAGAGAGGTAAATCAGCTTTCCCATGTGTAAATCATGCTGAAACTGCCCCAAACGCCTTTTCTCGCCTTGAAAAGCCCCAAAAGACACAGAAAACAGATACATTGTGAATCTACAGAACATAACCAAAACTCATTATATCGTGTTGAAACATCATGTTTCCACTCAATTCTAACAAGAATAAGCAATATTTTGAAGAAAAAATGCTTCTGAATGGACAAGAGAGGTAAATCAGCTTTCCCATGTGTAAATCATGCTGAAACTGCCCCAAACGCCTTTTCTCGCCTTGAAAAGCCCCAAAAGACACAGAAAACAGATACATTGTGAATCTACAGAACATAACCAAAACTCATTATATCGTGTTGAAACATCATGTTTCCACTCAATTCTAACAAGAATAAGCAATATTTTGTGGAAAAATTGCTTCAAATTGAAGAAAACAGGTAAATCAGCTTTCCCATGTGTAAATCATGCTGAAACTGCCCCAAACGCCTTTTCTCGCCTTGAAAAGCCCAAAAAGACACAGAAAACAGATACATTGTGAATCTACAGAACATAACCAAAACTCATTATATCGTGTTGAAACATCATGTTCCGACTCAATTCTAACAAGAATAAGCAATATTTTGAAGAAAAAATGCTTCTGAATGGACAAGAGAGGTAAATCAGCTTTCCCATGTGTAAATCATGCTGAAACTGCCCCAAACGCCTTTTCTCGCCTTGAAAAGCCCAAAAAGACACAGAAAACAGATACATTGTGAATCTACAGAACATAACCAAAACTCATTATATCGTGTTGAAACATCATGTTTCGACTCAATTCTAACAAGAATAAGCAATATTTTGTGGAAAAATTGCTTCAAATTGAAGAAAACAGGTAAATCAGCTTTCCCATGTGTAAATCATGCTGAAACTGCCCCAAACGCCTTTTCTCGCCTTGAAAAGCCAAAAAAGACACAGAAAACAGATACATTGTGAATCTACAGAACATAACCAAAACTCATTATATCGTGTTGAAACATCATGTTTCAATCAATTCTAACAAGAATAAGCAATATTTTGTGGAAAAATTGCTTCAAATTGAAGAAAACAGGTAAATCAGCTTTCCCATGTGTAAATCATGCTGAAACTGCCCCAAACGCCTTTTCTCGCCTTGAAAAGCCCAAAAAGACACAGAAAACAGATACATTGTGAATCTACAGAACATAACCAAAACTCATTATATCGTGTTGAAACATCATGTTTCGACTCAATTCTAACAAGAATAAGCAATATTTTGTGGAAAAATTGCTTCAAATTGAAGAAAACAGGTAAATCAGCTTTCCCATGCGTAAATCATGCTGAAACTGCCCCAAACGCTTTTTCTCGCCTTGAAAAGCCCAAAAAGACACAGAAAACAGATACATTGTGAATCTACAGAACATAACCAAAACTCATTATATCGTGTTGAATCATGATGTTTCTGCTCAAATCTAACAAGAATAAGCAATATTTTGTGGAAAAAAATGCTTCTGAATGGACAATAGAGGTAAATCAGCTTTCCCATGTGTAAATCATGCTGAAAATGCACCAAACGCCTTTTCTCGCCTTGAAAATCCCAGAAAGACACAGAAAACAGATACATTGTGAATCTACAGAACATAACCAAAACTCATTATATCGTGTTGAAACATCATGTTCCGACTCAATTCTAAGAAGAATAAGCAATATTTTGAAGAAAAAATAATTCTGAATGGACAAGAGAGGTAAATCAGCTTTCCCATGTGTAAATCATGCTGAAACTGCCCCAAACGCCTTTCTCGCCTTGAAAAGCCCAAAAAGACACAGAAAACAGATACATTGTGAATCTACAGAACATAACCAAAACTCATTATATCGTGTTGAAACATCATGTTCGACTCAATTCCTAACAAGAATAAGCAATATTTTGTGGAAAAATTGCTTCAAATTGAAGAAAACAGGTAAATCAGCTTTCCCATGTGTAAATCATGCTGAAACTGCCCCAAACGCCTTTTCTCGCCTTGAAAAGCCCAAAAAGACACAGAAAACAGATACATTGTGAATCTACAGAACATAACCAAAACTCATTATATCGTGTTGAAACATCATGTTTCGACTCAGTTCTAACAAGAATAAGCAATATTTTGTGGAAAAAATGCTTTTGAATGAAGACTAGAGGTAAATCAGCTTTCCCATGCGTAAATCATGCTGAAACTGCCCCAAACGCCTTTTCTCGCCTTGAAAAGCCCAAAAAGACACAGAAAACAGATACATTGTGAATCTACAGAACATAACCAAAACTCATTATATCGTGTTGAAACATCATGTTTCGACTCAATTCTAACAAGAATAAGCAATATTTTGTGGAAAAATTGCTTCAAATTGAAGAAAACAGGTAAATCAGCTTTCCCATGCGTAAATCATGCTGAAACTGCCCCAAACGCTTTTTCTCGCCTTGAAAAGCCCAAAAAGACACAGAAAACAGATACATTGTGAATCTACAGAACATAACCAAAACTCATTATATCGTGTTGAATCATGATCTTTCTACTCAATTCTAACAAGAATAAGCAATATTTTGTGGAAAAAATGCTTCTGAATGGACAATAGAGGTAAATCAGCTTTCCCATGTGTAAATCATGCTGAAAATGCACCAAACGCCTTTTCTCGCCTTGAAAATCCCAGAAAGACACAGAAAACAGATACATTGTGAATCTACAGAACATAACCAAAACTCATTATATCGTGTTGAAACATCATGTTCCGACTCAATTCTAAGAAGAATAAGCAATATTTTGAAGAAAAAATAATTCTGAATGGACAAGAGGGGTAAATCAGCTTTCCCATGCGTAAATCATGCTGAAACTGCCCCAAACGCCTTTTCTCGCCTTGAAAAGCCCAAAAAGACACAGAAAACAGATACATTGTGAATCTACAGAACATAACCAAAACTCATTATATCGTGTTGAAACATCATGTTCCGACTCAATTCTAACAAGAATAAGCAATATTTTGTGGAAAAATTGCTTCAAATTGAAGAAAACAGGTAAATCAGCTTTCCCATGTGTAAATCATGCTGAAACTGCCCCAAACGCCTTTTCTCGCCTTGAAAAGCCCAAAAAGACACAGAAAACAGATACATTGTGAATCTACAGAACATAACCAAAACTCATTATATCGTGTTGAAACATCATGTTTCGACTCAATTCTAACAAGAATAAGCAATATTTTGTGGAAAAATGCTTTTGAATGAAGACTAGAGGTAAATCAGCTTTCCCATGCGTAAATCATGCTGAAACTGCCCCAAACGCCTTTTCTCGCCTTGAAAAGCCCAAAAAGACACAGAAAACAGATACATTGTGAATCTACAGAACATAACCAAAACTCATTATATCGTGTTGAAACATCATGTTTCGACTCAATTCTAACAAGAATAAGCAATATTTTGTGGAAAAAATGCTTTTGAATGAAGACTAGAGGTAAATCAGCTTTCCCATGTGTAAATCATGCTGAAACTACCCCAAACGTCTTTTCTCGCCTTGAAAAGCCCAAACAGACCAAGAAAACAGATACATTGTGAATCTACAGAACATAACCAAAACTCACTATATTGGGTTGAAACATCATGTTTCGACTCAATTCTAACAAGAATAAGCAATATTTTGTGGAAAAAATGCTTTGAATGAAGACTAGAGGTAAATCAGCTTTCCCATGTGTAAATCATGCTGAAACTGCCCCAAACGTCTTTTCTCGCCTTGAAAAGCCCAAAAAGACACAGAAAACAGATACATTGTGAATCTACAGAACATAACCAAAACTCATTATATCGTGTTGAAACATCATGTTTCGACTCAAATCTAACAAGAATAAGCAATATTTTGAAGAAAAATGCTTCTGAATGGACAAGAGAGGTAAATCAGCTTTCCCATGCGTAAATCATGCTGAAACTGCCCCAAACGCCTTTTCTCGCCTTGAAAAGCCCAAAGAGACACAGAAAACAGATACATTGTGAATCTACAGAACACAACCAAAACTAATTATATCGTGTTGAAACATCATGTTTCGACTCAATTCTAAGAAGAATAAGCAATATTTTGTGGAAAAGTCAAGTCAAGTCACCTTTATTTGTATAGCCCAATATCACAAATTATGAATTTGCCTCATTGGGCTTTACAATCTGTACAGGATATGACACCCTCTGTCCTTTACAAATGACCCTCGCATCGACTAAGGAAAAACTCCCCAAAAAAAACCTTTTAACAGGGAAAAAGAAACGGAAGAAACCTCAGGAAGAGCAACAGAGGAGGGATCCCTCTTCCAGGATGGACAGACGTGCAATAGATGCCATGTGTACAGAATAACAACAATGAAAACACATTAACACTAACATACAAAATTGTATGGAAATGTCCAACTCAATATAACAACAGCTAATATACAGTGTGTATATATAGAATTATATGAGAGTGTCCAAGGGATGAAGAGCATCATCAAGCTATCAGCAAAGGATGAGAAGCATGTCGTCCTCTCCACCATGCCAACCAGAAGAAGCCTGGGCAGCACATCTTCCACTCCACCACACCAAATAGGAGAAACCTCCGCAGGATGACCTCATCACCACCACGTCACTCAGAACCAGAAGATGAAGCCTGACTGGTCTGCACAACCACTACTCCACCAGGTAGACTGGATCCATGGATACCTGTGAGATGAGAACGCACAGGGACTACTGAGGCACAAAACTAATCTGCAGCATGTGTTAAAGGGAGGAAGAGGAAACACATCCTCTTCTCCACTACTCTAACAGATACAACCTGAGCAGCATCGCCTCTTCTCCATCTCACCACCATCAGGACAGACGAAGCCTGGATGACACCACCTCCTTCTCAACAAGTAGCCTCAGCTCACGGACACCTGGGAGCTGGGAGCACAGGGGCTCCGGGGAAGAAGATGAGTTAGTAAAATGACTTAATGGAGGCATCGAAATGAAGAAGAAGAGAAGCTCAGTGTGTCAGAGGAAGTCCCCCGGCAGTCTAGACCTATAGCAGCATAACTAAGGATTGATCCAAGGCAGCCTGAGTCAACCTTGGATCAGTCCTAACTATAAGCACTATCAAAAAGGAAAGTCTTAAGCCTACTCTTGAATAAGGGGATGGTGTCTGCCTCCCGGACTGAAAGAGGGAGTTGGTTCCACAGAAGAGGAGCTTGATAACTGAAAGCTCTAGCTCCCATTCTACTTTTATAAACCCTAGGAACTGCTAGAAGTCCTGCATTCTGAGAGCGTAGAGTTCTAGCAGGATTATAAGGCACTATTAGCTCTTTAAGATAAGATGGTGCCTGACCATTAAGTGCCTTGTAGGTGAGGAGGAGGATTTTAAATTCTATTCTAGATTTTACAGGGAGCCAGTGCAGAGAGGCTAACACCAGAGAAATATGGTCTCTTTTCCTGGTTCTGGTCAGAACACGTGCTGCAGCGTTCTGGACCAGCTGGAGAGTCCTGATAGACTTATTAGGGCAGCCTGATAATAACGAGTTACAATAGTCCAGCCTGGAAGTTACAAATGCATGGACTAATTTTTCTGCATCGTTTTGGGAGAGAATATGCCTTATTTTTGCAATGTTGCGCAGATGAAAAAAAGCTGTTCTAGCTGTTTGTTTCATGTGGACGTTGAAGGACATATCTTGGTCAAAAATTACCCCTAGATTCCTTACAGTGGTGTTCGAGGCTGGTACAAAGCCACCTAGGAGTAAATAAGTCATTAGATAGGTTATTTCTGAGATTTTCAGGGCCAATTAGAATAACCTCAGTTTTATCTGAATTTAACAACAAGAAATTGTGCGCCATCCAAGTTTTATATCCTGAAGACATGTTTGGAGTTTAGCTAACTGGCTGGATTCGTCTGACTTAAATGACAAATATAGCTGAGTATCATCTGCATAACAGTGAAAGTTTATGGAGTGTTTCCTGATAACATTGCCTAAAGGAAGCATATATAAAGTAAATAGAATAGGCCCAAGCACAGAACCTTGAGGAACTCCATAACTGACTATGGACTGCATGGAGGACTCATCATTAATGTGAACAAACTGTGATCGATCCGATAAGTAGGATTTGAACCAGCTTAAAGCAGTTCCTCTGATGCCAGTTAAATGTTCTAATCTCTGCAACAGGATATGGTGGTCAATAGTATCAAAAAGCAGCGCTAAGATCTAACAAGACAAGTACTGAGACGAGTCCATGGTCTGGCCTTAATTAGCAGGTCATTAGTAATTTTCACCAGAGCGGTCTCGGTGCTATGATATTTTCTAAATCCTGACTGAAAGTTCTCAAATAGATTATTGTTCTGGAGGAAGTCACACAGCTGACTGCACACTGCTTTCTCAAGGATCTCAGAGAGAAAAGGAAGGTTGGATATTGGTCTATAGTTGGCTAAAACCTCTGGATCAAGACCAGGCTTCTTCAGAAGAGGTTTGATTACGGCTACTTTAAATGACTGAGGTACATAGCCTGACAGCAAAGATAAGTTGATCATGTTCAGTAAAGAGGTGCTCAGTAACGGTAAAGCTTCTTTAAGCAGTGAAGTTGGGATGGGATCTAAGAGACAAGTAGAAGGCTTAGATGAGGAAATCAATGAAGTCAGTTTGTGGAGGTCTATGGGAGAAAAGCAGTCCAAGTATACATCAAGTTCTTCAATGAGTCCTGTGCTTCCTGTGTTTAAAGACAAAGCAGTTTCAGTCAAAGGCACAGTGTGACTGATTTTTCTCCCTAATAGTTATAATCTTCTCATTAAAGAAGCTCGTGGAAGTCACTACTACTGAGGGTTATGGGAACAGATGGTTCAATAGAGCTGTGGCTCTCTGTCAGCCTGGCCACAGTGCTGAAAAGAAACCTGGGGTTGTTTTTATTTTCCTCTATTAATGATGAATAATAAGCTGCTCTGGCCTTACGGAGAGCCTTCCTATAAGCTTTCAAACTATCATGCCAGTCCAGGCGAGACACTTGCAGACCGGTTAAACGCCACTTCCTTTCAAATCTTCTTGCTGCTTGCTTTAAACTGTGGGTGTGAGGGTTATACCATGGAGCCAGCTTTCTATGCTTTACTATCTTCTTTTTTAGAGGAGCAACAGAGACTAGAGATGCTCGCAGAGAGTCTGCAGCACAATCTACCAAATTATCAATTTGAGTAGGACTGAAGTCTGAGCCCTCAAGTATATTGATATTAGATATTGAATTAAAAGCTAACGGAATTATATCCTTAAACTTGGCTACAGCACTTTCAGATAAACATCTAGTGTACATGGATTTACCAGATGGAGCATAGTCCAGAAGAAAAAACTCAAAGGTTAACAAGTAATGGTCTGATAGGAAGGAATTCTGTTGGTGGACTGATAAATGTTCTACTTCAATGCCGTAGGTCAGGACCAGGTCGAGGGTATGGTTAAAACAGTGAGTTGGTTCCTGAACATTCTGACAGAAGCCAATTGAATCTAACAGCGAGATAAAAGCAGTACCAAGGCTGTCACCGTCAATGTCCACATGAATATTAAAGTCACCTACAATAATTACTTGTAATTACTACAATCAGTTCTCAGGACTAAAGTTGATAAAAACTCAGAGAACTCAGATATAAATTCAGAATATGGACCTGGAGCACGGTACACTATAACAAATAAAACTGGTTTCTCTGTTTTCCATTTAAGATGAGAAAGACTAAGAACCAGGCTTTCAAAAGACGTATAGTTTAATTTAGGTTTAGGTTTGATCGATAGACTAGAATCAAAAATGGCTGCAACTCCTCCTCCACGACCTGTATCTCTAGGAATATGAGTATTAATATGACTAGGAGGAGTGGATTCATTCAGGCTGACATAATCATCCTGACACAACCAGGTTTCAGTAAGACAAAATAAATCAACCTGGTTATCAGATATTAATTCATTTTACTAGTAGAGCTTTAGATGATAATGACCTGATATTTAAAAGTCCACATTTAATTCTCCTGTCTTGATTAACTATTTCAGCAGTGGATTTAATTTTTATTAAATTATTTTGTTCAACTCCCCTTTTGTTTACTATGGATTTAACTGATTTCAGTAATTGGTCGTAGGACAGACACCGTTTCTATGGGGTTCTGGGTGGGTGACTGCTCTAATGGAAGCACAGAGAAGTGTGTTAAACTACAACTCTGTCTCCTGGTCTCAACCCTGGGTTGTCATGGGTTAGTCGACTAATAGACTTGGCCATGTTTCTAGAAATGAGATCTGCTCCTTCCAAAGTAGGATGGATGCAGTCTCTCCTCATCAGACCAGGTTTTCCCCAGAAACTGCTCCAATTATCAATGAAGCCCACATCATTAACTGGACACCACCTCGACAGCCAGCGGTGGAAGGATGACATGCGCACTAAACATGTCATCAGAGGCCAAGCTAGGAGGGGACCAGAGAAAACTACGGAGTCCGACATTGTTTTAGCGTAAGCACACACCGATCTCCACGTTAATTTTTGTGACCTCCGATTGGCATAACCGGGTGTCATTACCGCCAGCGTGAATAACAATAGTCCCATATTTACGCTTATCCTTAGCCAGCAGTTTCAAATAGGATTCAACGTCGCCCGCTTCTGGCCCCTGGAATGCATTTGACTATGGTTGCCGGTGTCGCTAATTTCACGTTTCGAAGAATAGAGCTGCCAATAACCAGGGTTGGCTTCTCAGCGGGTGTGTCGCTGAGTGGGGAAAACTTGTTAGAAACGTGAAGGGGTCGGTGGTGAGCCGTGGGCTGTTTAAAGCTACGCTTCCTTCGGACAGTCACCCACTCTCCCGGCTGCTCGGGAGTTGCCGGGGGACGGCTAGCAGGAGCTACGCTAGGTCGGCTCGCACCGGCTAGGGGCTGGCTAGCTACGGAGGCATAACTACTTTGGATGGTGCGGAGCCGGGCTTCTAACTCGCTAAGCCTCGCCTCCAAATCACATGAGACATGCTACACTTATTACACGTACCATTATCACTAAAGGAGGCAGAGGAATAACTGAGCATGAGACACACTGAGCAAGAGAAAGCAGGAGAAGGAAGAGGAGAAGCCATGGCTATACGCTAAGATAGCTCCTAAACTAGGCTATGGAACCTAGTTGTTAGCCGAAAAAAGCCGCTGGAAAACACCAACGAGTGACAGGGAAAGTCTAGGGAAGTTTTAGAGTGCTTGATAGGATTAGTACACTACAAATGTACGGTGGGACGTTAACCACTGTGGATTAAGACAGTAACAAAACTATTTTTGTGGCAGAGCAGCTCAGAGTGCTGTAGGAAACAACAGAGTAGCGGCTGAGAGCGGAAATGATGCAATACGCTTACCGTATAGGAGGCGCAACACACCATAATAAATGCACTGAATTTAGTCTAAATATTCTTTTCCTTTTTAAGAATATTCAGTCTATGGCCCAGAAAGTACAGAAATTAAGAAATACTCAAGAATTTTATTAACAATTCATTTTTGTGCTTTAGACGCGTTGCTCCACATCCATGTACACGGCAAATATCTGCTTCAAAATCAAAATCACAATCATATTGAATGTATTTTACCTAATACATTCATTCAGATCTACATGACCACAGAATCATTTCTTACAGTGAACTGACTCTTTTTTGGTTAATAAAGTTTGTAAGGTTTTTTTATGAATCACTATCTACCTAGGTTTGGCAGGCCCAAGGTCAAGTTGAAAGAGTAAAAATTGGCAAAAATCTGCGTAGATTCCAAATTAATCTCAGTTGAGGCCTTGCTTATTGCTTTGATGTCTATCAGAGCCTCCACCAACAATAGTATAGGGTTTTTACTGTTCAAGCTTTGCACAGGACACGCTTGAGAGTCCTGCAATAGTGGGTCTCAGGGGGACGCCTCTAGACCTCACAAAACTCGATCATGTGTCATACTATGGTGCACTAGCTGTACTGGTAGCATCTCTCCATACAAAAGAGTGACAACAGAGGATGACGACGACAACATTCGGGTAAGGGTGTGAGACCCTCCGACTGGATAGAGGACACACGAGGTACCGCCTCAGTCAGTGTGCTAAAGCCTCCATATCCACTAGAACAGGAGTATCAAACTCCATTTCATCGAGGGTCACATTAGCGTTATGGTTATTATTGGTTTTTGGTAATGACTTTGAGCTAGCCATATATTTTAAGTATAACAAGGCTAAATGTTTCTGATATACAACTGTAGTGTTGAAAGCATCGAGGTCACTATACAGACTCATTAGTCTCACAGGTGGGATGTTAGTGAAGTTTATAAAGACTGAAGATTGAACGCAGATATCAGTCCAGTTGGTTCTTCAGAATAAACTCTATACATCGGTCTTTCTACATAAAGCTAGTCAAGCTTACACTGAGTATTTATTCTTATACATACTGTATGTCAAAATAAAAGGTCTCATGTTAATAAACACAGTTCTATCAACAGGCAAAAACACTGAAGGGCTTTTATTTTGAAATTATAGCTGGAAGTCTTGAGTAAAATAACACTTAATGGTTTGTTTTATCTATGTTTGCTATTGTTGCTTGTTGTGTTGTTTTGCCATTATTGTATTTTGCAGACACACTGAGGGAAGGTGGAAATGAGACATCCAGGATACAGACAGCCAGTTTAACCAGTGCACCTCAAAAGGGGTCAGATTGATTTCAACTATAAAAGAAGATGGTCCAGTGTTCAGCTGAAATTGAGGGACTGTTGTCCATCCTACCACCAGGATCTGACGACGAGCAATGATGTTAATAAGCTGGGAGTCATCACTGAGACAACAAGTGTCTGCTGCACTCCCTGGTCAAGCTGAAGGTCCACTGCATCGGCTCCAACCAGGAGACTACGTGGTCGTGGAAAAGACTTCAGAAGGAAAAGATGGAAACACAGACGCTGGCAAGGCCCGCTCCCAGATCCTCCTCACGACATTAACACAGCAGTGAAGGTTGCAGAAAGAGCAACATGAATCTACACGCCCTACTGCAAAAGTACCAGCTCCAACTGACTCCACCACCTGGAGATCCACAATATCAGGAGAAGGTAAAAGCGCCCCTGCTACATGTGACGTGCCAAGTCACTCAACTGGAACAGATGGTGGAAAGTAAACGCTTCTGTTCCAAATCGAAACCATGATGCCAGAAAACAGCCAATAGCAAGAAACAAAGAAATCTAAAGACATCTGTGCACCAGCATACAGTCAACTTTTTCAACATTTTCATAAATATCTTCAGCGTGTGATTATAATGCCTTTATGATGTGATTCTAATGTCTGTTTATTCTGTGTTACAAATCCAGGCTTCACTGCAAGCTCCAGAATGGCAGTGATCGCTCCCATGGAGACCACTTGGAGGTGTTCTTTCCCTCATCTGGATACACCGAATGGGGTTTTTCTCCTCTGGGCTCTGTAGTGAGAGGGTCATTCAGGAATTTTTCCCTAGAAAAGGGTTTTCGCCTGAATCTTTATGTGTGTAACCATTGATAGGTGTGATCCTCTGAGAAGAACTGGAGATGCATTGGATCTGTTTGTTTTACAGCATGGACATGTGAGAATCATAAAGTTATAATGACTTGGTGGAGGCTGACTGTCTCGAATGGGCCTGTGATAGGCCCGGAACAGGTTCTTACTCTGAGTCTTCTTTTCTTTTCTCATTCTGTTTTATGATGATGGTTGTTATCTGCACTGATTAATATACAGTAAATGTAATATCACTCTGTGTAATTCTAGAATCCCTGTTCTGTCTGTCTCAGCTTTTGCTATAGCCAGAGAGAGTTCTCTATTCTCGCAAGAACAAAATGCAACTGTTTTTGTTTGATCTTAAGACCCTGCAGTGAAGGTTCAATCTGATGTTCTTGATGCTTTCAGTAAACTTCTCAGATTTACTTTTAGGTGTTCCTGGGTAGGAACAAAAGGGAGGAAATGTGATGGAAATTTTGCAGAATGTGTCAGGAGCTGTTGGTGTATGAAACTCATGCCTGATTGTGCTATGTTGTTATGTGTGGAACTCATATGCTGATACAATCAAAGTATGCATTTCTGAAGACAGCGGCACATTATGTCACTCTGCCCTGGACTGATAAGCCCAGGACCTTGGCGCCAAGCCAACTCATTCTGTGTTGAAGTCCTTGACAACGTGTCTGTGTCTCCTGATTTACTGTGGCTGTTAAATTACACTCCTCTTCATGTTACTTCTGCATGGGCTTCCACTCACACTTGCTGTGTCTGAAATCTCATCTCTGTTCTGCAGACAGATATTAAAAGCAAATCTCTTTGGGCAAATCGGAATCCAGTGAAATTATTTACTGGACTCTCGTGTAGAAGTTAGGAAGAACCCTGTGGAAATTAGACCATCCTGACAGAGAGCAGAATTTCCACAACAGCACTCTGGGAGCCACAAGGAGGAATGCATGGCTGAGCATCCTCCGACAGACACTGGAGTTGTGTGGCAAGAAGCAATCCCATTTGTCATCAAGGACTGCCTCCTTGGGATAGCAGGTACTCTATTCTCTGCCAGCTGAGGTTTGTACATCAGATGTTTTTCTCTGTGAGAACTTGTTTCTTGGCATCTCTTCAACAGTTAAGCTGGTTGGTCACTAAAGGTGCCATCTGCACACAGGCTGTTCTTTTGATGCTTCGGACATAGAGAGCATTGCCCTGCTCAAGCAATTCTCTATCAAGCAATGCTGTGTCAATATGCGACTTCTTCGTTGTGGTAGGCAAGAAATGTGAGAGCTTGCATACAAGTGCAACTGGTGACCACGGAAAAACTCACAAATCTGTAGTCCCCTGGTGTTACGTGGGTTTCACAGACGAGATGCGTGGTCCTATCACATGTCTCCCTCTCCAAATGGCAGGATCCTGTCATGATTTCAGCAATAGCAGTTTTACTTGCAATCAATTATTGCAAAATATTTCAATTTCTAATGGCAATTTCTGCAATGCAAAATGTGAATCATTACTTAATGATAATGGTCATTAACAACATTTTTTAAAAACAACAATGTGGCAATTTGTTAATGGCCCACGAAGCACTGTGTCTTCTGGGCTCAACGTGCAGTAATAATGCAACAAATTTTTAATGGACCCCTGTATTGTTAGCAGAGATAGTTCACATTTGTCTGTGCGTATGCAGTGGATAATTGTTATAATTAGGTTATCAATAATACCTTTACCAGGTCTAGTGCGCTGATCCAAAAGAATGACGCCAGCGGGTCAGCCTCCACTTCAAGAGAAATCATGATAATTAACTTATTAGAAAATTTCAATAAGATATGTTTTTATGTCCAACTATCTCTGTAAGGCAACAGTGAGTAGAAATGAACTGACTAACTTTCAATTAATTTGAGATCCTTCCCTGTAATAATAAGTAATAATAATGACAACACACCCTGACATTTCCTCCTGTCTCTTCCTTCCTTGGTGCCAGCACCTCTCGGGAATCACGGTCCACAGCACATTTCTGATGTGGATGGAAAAGCAAAGCTAAAGAAAAACATTCAAGCCAAAGTTCTTTCTATGATTAGCTTTGATTAATTAAGACATGTAAAATGTTTAGGTGTCTTCAGTATTTTAAAATACCTTCTTGCCCTTGGGAACTGGGCAGGACTGCTCCACACCGGCCAGGTGCTGAAGCTAGTCGCATTCAGGGCATCCAGAATGCCAGGGCTGAAACCACACAGGATTTGATACAGGGATGGAAACCAAGCAGGTCTCCCTGCTAAACAAAGTGCAAATCATTATTGATCACACATACAGAATTCCTGAAATTCAATATTTATTTTGATTTAATTGATATTCTGATATTATGTCACAACTGACCTGGGTTGGTGAACCATGGCCCTGCTGTGATCCTCGGGGTGGTCTGGCGTGGCAGCTTAGTCTGTAAATAATGACATAAATTTTTGGAACAATCTGTTACATGAAACTGTGGTCTCTTAAATACCCCTCAAAATACAACAAAGTGATCCCAAAACAGTGGCGTGGGTGACCTTGTCCCTTCACAACCACTTTCTTCTGGGAAAATGGCCTGGGAGGTGATGAGGGGCCGAGGAGAAATTGGCACTGGATGGACAGCAGCCCACAGCAACTAAATGCTAAAAATTGGGAATTTATACAGCATCATTGTTACGTTTCCAACAATTTTTTCATTTAATTGTGATAGCACATTTTACTAGCCTGATAAGCCTGTTAAAGAAGTCAGATGGCTGTGATAAAGACGCCTCATTTTGTCCTTGAACTGTCCTGAACGCCACGTATTCTGGATCAAAAGGGGGGCATTTTGGGGTTCCCAAGTGAGGACCATTTGCTCGGGGACCCCCCAGCTGCTGGGGCCCCGAAGTGAGATCCATTGACCCCATGTTAAAAACCCAAATTTAAGCTTTAAAAAAAAATTTACCCTGGTACATTTTAATTTTTGGTCTCTACTGATAGACTCCGGGGAACACTGGGGGGGTAAATTTTTTTCTCCCACAACCTTTTTAGTGTTTTTTGGGGCTTAAAGTTTTTCATAAATTGGGGCGGGGTTCGTTGGGGAAAGGGTTTTCCAGACAGCTCCGCAGTTAGCTCTTGCTGCATCAGCTGAGCAGGCTAGGCTACACCCAAGGTCTGTGGTTAAAGGCACGTGTCCTGTTTGTTTGCCTATTTTCGGGGTTTTTTTTTGGAAAGGGGGTTGGGGGGACGGGGGGAGGGTTAGACTGTTGCCCTAACAAGAAGGTCCCCGGTTCCCCGTGGAGTTTAATGTTCTTGGTTTGCGGGGGTTCCTCCGGTATGCCCCTCCCACCATCCAAAACATGCATGTGAGGGTTGTCTGTCTCTATGTGTCCTGTGATGAACTGAACTGTCCAGGGTGTCCCACACCTTTCACCCTAACACAGCTGGGATAGGTGCTCCCGGCCCCAGGGAGGATAAGCGAGAAATGAATGGATGGAGGGGTGGTTGTGCTGTTGATTGTACTAATCGCCCCCAAAGGATCCTGTTTTGATTTTTTGGTGTTAAATATCAGTACTTTTTTTACCCACAGATGCATAAAAAATTTTACCGGGATGCTCCCCTTATTGGTTTTCGGTATTTTGCCGCGGGTTTTACATGACTTTATTTTTATATGGTCCGCTGATACAGATAATTACCGAGTAGTTGAGTCTGTTTAGTGGGAATACAATAATTTTTATCATTGTTCCCGTTTAAAAGTCCGACGTGATGGGCAAAAATGCTCTGTCGAAAGGGTTTTCTGTGCTGATAACGTTAGTGGATGGAGGCAGTGTTGAAAAACGGTAAATAACATGTTAAACGATTGTTTCACAGAAATAGAAAATGAATTTTCCCCCCCAACACCACCAAACCCTGCAGTCCCCATAAACCTCTCAATCTGAAAGGGTGATTTTTAAAAAACACAGCAGCATTAGATCTGTTTTGCGCCAGTAGTGCTTTTTAGTTAGCTAGCTGAATAGCCTTAGGCTAGCTAGTTTAGCACGGTTAATTGAGTTCAGTGGGGGGATCCCCACGGCCCGAGTTAACCGCCTCCTCCAAATATGGAAAAACACGCCCACGAAATCCAAGATCGAGTTCAAATTTTCCCTATAGGCCCAAAAAACCCCCCAAAACCCAAAGGGGGATGCCGGGGGGCTACATCCATTCTTTTTTCAGTCATGACCACGCCACAATCACCCCCCCTTTTGTTGATCCGAGGTGAGTGTTGTTTTCTGAACAGCTAACTTTAACACTAATTAACTTGTAAAATGGATTGAAACCCACAGGTTCAGGGGGTTTGTCAATATAGAAATGTTTGGGGAAATGGGGGTATTTAAAATACATGCTAGAGCCCCAAATCAGCATTTCTGTTCCTATTTTGAGCTAATGTTAAATGCTTCACGGGGCACCAATGCTAACGTTATAGCTTAGTGAGTCTGAGCATTTTTTCATACCATGTAAAAACTGTTTTCTTGTTTACTTTTCACCAGGGGAAACTGGAAAATAAAAAGCAAATCTATCATGTTATTAAGAAAAAACTTTGTAAAGACCAGCTAAACCCCCACAGTTAGCTAGCAGAACCTCATAGCTTAACTCCATTTGTACTTTTTCCGGGGAGCCATTTTTCATTTTTTCTCTTTCACTGATGTTCCCATTAAAAAAAAATAATTATGGTACCATTTCATTTAGTTTTTTTTATGTTTAAAAATTTGTGCTCCCCCTGCAATGATTTGTCAAAAAAGGGTGCTGGTAAAGGTCACCTTTTTTCGATGGTTGCCGTCTCACTTTTTCACTAGATTTAGCTGTTAGCTAGAAACGCTGCACTAGCACAGGTGAAATTTCATTGCCACAAACCCGCTGGGGAAATGGCTATACTGGTTTACTGTTAATCACTATTGTGGATTTCAACATTTGCTGATATGTTAACATTTTTGGGGGTTTTGTCCAGTGAGATTTTCAAACGGTGGAAAGGGGGTTGTTTTTTCCCTTGATGTGTAGAGGAAAAACAAAAAATTTGGGTTCAATTTAAAAGAAGCTAAAGTTTTTTCTGTAAATTTTTGATTATACTTTTCAGCTACTTTAATTCATGTTGTGTGAAATTTACTATTTGAGAAATAAAAGGAGTCACTGACCTTTCAATTTTCGAACTACAATGTAAATGTGTTCATGACAACATGGGGGAAAAAAAAAAAGGAAAAAGTATGTGATAAATACAGATAAAGATATTTATATTATCTGAGTATTTAATTTTTTTTTTAATTTATGTTATTCTTTTTTTTACTTGTTATTCATGAGTGTTCTTACATCTTTTTAAAAAAAATGTTATAAAAAGGGGAAAGGTTTTGTACTTTGACAATGGCTCATTAAGTGTGACACAAAGAAAATGCAATACATTATTTATACTAGTTATGTCATTTTAAAGTACTTACTTATGTTAGAATATTAATGTCTATGATTAAATTGTAATTTCTTACATTTGCATTGTCTTTTCCAAAAATGCATACCAGAAAGTATTATTCTAAAAATTGGGAAAAATTAAATCATGTTCTGTAGTTTAGCAAAATATCCATTTGGGTATTTCTGTTGAAAGTATTTATTTTTACCGAATGTGGCCCAAAATTTAATTATGGATCAATAAATTTGTTTGGGGCCCCAACCCAAACAACTTAAAATTGCTAAAAAGATCCAGAATTCAATCATTTTCAACATTTAATGTCAGTTTACATTTGAAATGTTTATTTTAAAAAAACAAAGCAATTATTATTTTTTTAAATAAAGAGCCGGGATGGGCATTGGTTTGATTCCAGTCTTGGATATGTCAAAGATTTTGGGAGCCTTTCTTTTTTTTCCTCTTTTAATGTTGAGGTGCTGATTTATTCTCTCTACCGCTTTGTGGGGGTTTTTAGTCGTTTTTTCATGTTGTGATCTTATTACATTTGAATGTTCATGTAAAATTACTGCTTAGGGTTCAGAGGCAAGGTGACTTTGGGGATTTAAATGGGGCGTTTTGTTCCCTTTGTGTGATTTTGATATGGTCAGGGGTGGTCTTTCATGTGTAAGGTCACACAGAGGTGATCTTGTCATGAGTGTTTTGTTTGGGTGGTTGTTGTTTGGTTTTGGGGTTTTTTGAGGAAAAGGGGGAGAGAGGGGGAGTCACACTCCCGGGCTCCCCCCCCTAGTATTTTTTGTCTTAGTGGCTAACTGGTTTGACCTGCTCATGTCTCACTCATTGTGAATTTTTTTAATGATATATGAGGTTTTGATTTTTTTGCTTAGTGACATTTTTAATAGGGAAAGGGGGTGGTTTTTTCCCTTGATTGAGGAAAAATGAGATTGTGCTTCATAATTCAAGGGGTGTGTGTGTGTGTATATGCATGTATATAATAGCTGTGTGCATCCAAGTTATACTGTGATTTTAAAAAAATGCAATTAAGAAAAAAACATTATTTGTCCCTGTAAATTTGGTTTCAAATTTAAGATTAAAAAATAATCCATTTTTTAATTTGTTTTTTCAGCTTTCACAGAGAGAGCCACCACCCCACCTGCTGTCATCACCTGCATCCTCCCAGATCACCTCACTGGCTTATTCACACACACTTAAAAAACACACACACACACACAACCCCCCTTTAAAAACATATTCCACATTACATTGATTCAACGGAAAGTGAGTAATTTGCCGCTTCTGCTTTCCGGGGATAACCCGTTTTTTTTAACTGTTTTTTTTTTTTCTTTCAGACCTGCCAGGATGCCACGGAGGGGGGGACGCCGAGGCCGCCAAGAGGAGGTGGACACAGGGGTCCGGCCTGGACCCGGTCACTCAGCTGGTACCACACTATGAACCGTAGACTATATCAAATTTGGAAAATACTGACAAATCCAGTTTTTGATTATGCGTTTCTCTCAGTGCTGTGTGTATGTTTGAAAAAGTGTTTTATTGTCTATTTTTTTCGACACGGGGCCTGCCACAGCCTGACACCCAAGTCACCTGCTACAAGGTATGGCTTTTATTTATGGGTTCAGATTTCAGATGTGTGTATGCATATGGATGTGGTACATAGAATGTGTTTGGGGGGTTTGGGGCCGGGGTGAGGGGGAGGAAAATTTATAGGTTTGAGTAATCTTAACTTTTGCTGTTTGTATAGGGGGGAAACTCGAGGGCCCGCCCCTTTGCCTGTCCAGGTAATTTAAACAAATGATATTTTTTAAAACATTTTAAAAACTGATAAACATGATAACCGGGCAGGATTTTTTTTTAGCTTTTCATATTAAAACAGGCTGTACAAATACAAATTTCATGCAACGTTTTATACTGTTTGACAGAGGGAATTCTATTTTAACCTTTTATCTGGGCTGACAATTTACATGACTTATCCAAGTTATTTTTCATGTCATCCCACTTAGGGTGGGAATTTCAAAATGTAACTGATTTTTTTCCACAAGAACTAGATCAATTTCCCCTATTTTATTTTTTCCCTGAAAATTTTTTTTTTTTAGTCTTTCTAAATAGAATAACAGTAACACAGAGTCACACTCAGTGCTGAACAACAGCTTGCAGCTTTTATAAAAAAAAATAAATGTAAACTGTTTTAACACAAAGTGCTCCTTGACATGAAGTCAAGAATCAAAACTTAAAAACTGCAGTCAGCCACTAGAGCTGATGAAAAAAAAAGGGAAATTAAGATTTGGAACTGCATTATTATCAGTGCACAAACAAAGCTCAGCCTCAGACTCAGTGACAGTTTCCAAGGGCTGGGGAGGAGACAGCAGCTTGAAGGTAATTTTTTTAAATTTTAATGTAAAATAAGACAATTAATTGGACAAAAATACAGATACCTTGTATACTTTGTATATATGTTACCTGTCTTTCTTAAGGGACAATTTTACAGATGACCGTTTTTTTCAAAACGTCGCCAGGGGCAAACCCAAAGAACTTCCCCACGCTGGATGAAAGTTTTCCTTTTTTCGTAGAAAAAACAACTTCCTCGTAGTCGAGTAGTACCTCTATTTTCGCCCCTGTCAACATTTTGTTTTTGTGGTCATCAGGTCACTGTCCCACCCCCCCTTCGCCCATTTTCCCTTTTCACTATTTCTTTTTTGGCTGCTACACCCGGGTTTTTTGTCGCTAGCCGGTGCTAATGTAACCCCCACGCTAGGCCACGCCACACGGAAGAGGAGTGCAGTGTCCGGTTGCCAAGGAGAGCCCTATCAGCGCATGAGGGAATCGCTTAATTCGATCTTTTTAAAACGGGTTTCACATGCCTGAATTAGACAGGGGCCATTTTCGAATAATCACCCAGCCCTGATCCTACTGCAGATGTCAGGTCCCATGATCTGCCCGGAAGGGCGCCGGCCTTCCACGGACTTTCCCAAACACGCATTTAGAACAATTATTTTGACGTTTCACATTGTTTAATCTCTATTTAACCTTCTTCCTTTCTTTGTGTTTCTTCCAAGGCCCTGGGGCGGGCACCGCCACCACGGAGGAGATGGCCAACCTCTGAGGTGACCGGGGAGCCACAAGCTGGTCATCCCCAAGCATCCCCAAGAAAGAAGGTACTTTTTTTGTGCTTTATACACAAACATTACACGAAATCACGCCCGGCAACGATGACTGCCAGCAGGACCATCGGTAAGGCTGCAGCTGACTTTTAGAAGGGTGACCTCTTTTGCAAAACCCCTGGGGGAAAAGAAGATTTTCAATTTTTTTTAGTGCACCTTTACAGTGAACCATTTTGGTCGTTTTAATTAAAAAAATTTGCAGGTGGTTGTGCTGGGCACCTCAGGAAGCCCAGCAAGAGCTCCGGCCAGGAGTTCAACCTGGCAGCCGGCAGGGAAAATAAAGAAAAAAATAGACTGAAAGTTTTTGGTTTAGGAAACAAATATGATGTGTATTTTACATTTTGTATGAAATGCAATTTTTTTTAGAGTGTCATGTCTTTTTTTTTTTTTTTTTTTTTTGAGGTGTTCATCACCGAGCACTTTCCGCTGACACAGCTGGAGCCTTTTCAGATGGGGTGTTAAATTTTGGTATCAGTATCTTTTAAAAATACATTGTAATTATGGCTGGGGCAACATAAATTTTAAAGTCCGGTGCACCTGAGTGACGCTGGGGATGGAGATCCTGGGCAGTTGCTGTGGGCTGCGTCCATCCAGGCCAGTTTCTCCGGCCCCCATCACCCCCCCATTTTCCCAGAAAGTGGTTTTGAAGGGCAAGGTCACCACACCACGCCTTCCAATTTTCCATTGGGCATTTTTTTAAAAAGGGAATAAATCACCTTTTTTTTGGGTACTTTGTTGTATTTTGAGGGGGATTTAGACACAGTTTCATGTAAAGATTGTTTAAATTTTGTCGCTTAAGACTGTGCCACGCCAGACCACCCCGGATCAAACAGGGGCCATGGTTCACCAGCAGGTGTTTTGACATAAACGAGTATCAATTAAATCAAAAAAAAATTGAACAGAATTTGGTGTGTTCAATAATGATTTGACTTTTTTTAGCGGGAGACCTGCTTGGGTTATCCCGTAAATCCTTTTGGACGCCCTGGCATTCTGGGTGTCTGAATGCGATTTGTTCCCGACCTGGGGAGCAGTCACCTGTTCCCAAGGGCAAGAAGGTATTTTAAAAAACGAAGACACTAAAAATTTTACATGTCTTAATTAATTAAAGCAAATTTAAAAACTCTTTCTTGAATTCTTTTTTTTTTTGTTTTTTACATTGAAATCTTGGACCGGACTCAGAGGTGCCAAGGGGAAGAAGGTATTTTAAAAATGAAGAACCAAATGTCTTACATGTCTTAACAATCGCTAATCATAGAAGAACTTTGGTTTTTAAAGTTTTTCTTGTTTTTCTTTTCAATACATCAGAAATCTGCTGGATAAAACGAGAGGGGGAGGTCAAGAAGGTAATTTTAAAATTGAACACACCAAATGTCTCACATAGTTTTAAAAATCAAAACAAAAACACAGAAGAAGTCTTGGAAATTTTTTCTTTTTTTTCCTTTTCCATACATCAGAAATCTGTGTGGACTGTGGGCCGAGGTGCTGGCACCAGGAAGAGACAGGAGAAATGGGGGCAAATTTCTTCTTATTATTACAGGAAGGATCTCAAATTAATTGAAAGTTAGCAATTCATTTCATACTGTTGCCTTTCAGAGATAGTGGAATAAAAAAATCTTATTGAAATTTTCTAATCAGTTTAAATTTTCAATTTTCTTGAGGTGGGGGGCCCCGCTGTCGCCATTCTTTTTGATCCAGACTCCCTTGTAATTATTATTGATATTTTATAAAAATTGTCCACTGACACGCAAACAAAGTAAACTATCTCTGCTAATAAGGGGGCCATTAAAAATTACTGCATTATTACTGCATTGACCAGAAGACACAGTGCTTCTATGAGAGAACCAGGGTCTCTGGTGTCTCTCCAGCAAGTACCACAACCAACTATGACAGGTGGCCAATGGAACCCCCATAAACCCTGAAAAAAAAGCTCCTTTGGGTGATTGCAAAGTGGAGAAACACAAGCCACAGCCCGAAGAAGGAAAATGTGGGTCTGCATAATGAAAAAAACACCAAAATCGCCCGGGGGTGATCAAACACGCTCTAAAAAAAAACCACATCACTAAAAGATACAAGAACTAATTTTTTAAAACAAACAAAATTCCAAAAGGGCAAACTGATTTGTTTCAAAAAAAAAAGAAGAAGTTTTTGGGGACAGGTAAGGGAATTGTTTTCGGAAAAATAGGATGTTTTGAGACAAGATACAGGGCCGATCCCCTTTCCAAAAAAAACAAAGGATGTTTGTACAGGGCAAGCAGGCCCGACCCTCCCCAAAAAAAAAAGATGTTTATGAGACAAGATCAGGGCTGATCCTGGTTTCAAAAAAGAAAAATACAGTTTGCAAATCAAAAATACAAAGATCCATCAGTCCAGAGAAATGAAAACACGTGCAAAGAAATATATTGGAAGATCCCAACATTCTAAGAAAAGCAAGGACAGAACAAACCAACCAAAAATGCAGATTTCAGATCAGTATTAGGAGATGCTGAAAAAAGGGAAAATCATCTCCCCAAAAAGCTCCGCCAGAAAAGCCCCAGCCTTGGGCGGCGGAAATGAAAGCAAAAATACTTTACTTTCAAAGGCGGGTTTGGGGGACTTAACTGCACAGTTTGTCAAAAACTGTTTCCCCAAAACAAGTCAAGAGTGTAACAGATGATACACCAAAAAATCCAGATGGTTGAGGCTTGGGCACGATGTATGTGCACATTTTGATGCTGACGCAAAGCCCAGCTGTACCAAGAGGATGCAGGAGGGATCTGTCAAGGGGACAGCCACCTGAGCAGAGGACGGATGCCGCATTGTGCTGCAAATTGTCTTTTTCTGTCATCCATTCCTCCAGAGCTGGCTGAGAAATGTGCTTGAGTTTGGGGGAAAGATCATACCTTTCAAAATTGTTCACCCCCCAAAAGGGGCAAAAAGTCGAATGGTGCTGTGGTATGTGTACCCCCTGAAATGGAGGCAAAAATGTCTCCCGCCCCTAACACTGGGGCCCCCTTTTCAGGTCAAGTTTAAGAGGCGACGATACGGGGGATCAACACTTTTTCACTGCAACATGACAAATGATTTGGGCACTGGCAAAGCTGAAGGAGACCCATCCAGATTAAAGGGGTGAACATAAAGAGTCGGCAACGAGGAAATCAGCCAGCTTTGAGATAAACCCTGATTTTTGGGGGTGCTGATATAGGTGCAGGATTGAACAGCAGGCCAACCATGGGTGAAGAACAGCAAGCACTGAGGCCTGACTGGTCCTGATACCTGTATGCAGCCTCCCGAAGCACAATCCCTAAGGGTTTGGGGGATTTATTATCGCCCCGCCCCCGGGAATGCCGAGCTTTTGCTGTGCCAAGATTGAAGCCTTTACTTTTCCGGGGCAGCTCCCACGGGGAAAAAACCTTATGAAGCTAGACAGGTTTAAAATTTTCCCCGAAATTTATTTTTAAACAAGCTCTTTGGGGGATAAAAGTTTGCCAAGGACCCGTCGCACTGTTCTTTGCCCAGTTTGTCCGAAAAACACTTGGGTACCAACAGCATGTCTATTATCCAGGAAAGGGAAAACCCAAAACCCAAAAATGGGCGGGGTTTAATCGAGCTCCAAGAAGGGTTTAGGTGGAACAACTGATAAAAAAAAGGAGGTAACCCCCGCTTCATGCCGCTTGGGGAAGGACTCCCGCCTATGGGGGAAACCTTTACCTCCATGCAAAAACAATTGGGCAAAACATTTTTTTTGACCTTTTAGGGCCCTGTCAATACCCTTTCTTGGAAATCGGTCATGAGGGCCATCCATAGGACTGCTGGGTTAATGGTTACAACCCAAACCCGGGAAAAAAGCTCACGGACACCAATATTTCTTGATGATTTAGCCCCTACATGACTTTGTGTCCAAGCCTGAGCATGAAATGACGGAATTTCAACTCTTTAATAATGAGGTCAAAAGTCTAACGCCAACAAACTGACGAGATGAAGAAAATCAGGGCTTATTCCAAACATCGAGGTGTGCTCAGGGTCCTAAAAACTTGCAGCCTCCCCTGAAAAAAAGCACCAAGTCATTTTCACACAGATGAAGACAGGGGAAGATGAGCACCCCGAGTAGACTCCCTGAACATGTACCCAGATGCAAACACTGTGCTTTGGGGGGAGGGGCATCCCTCAAAACATTTGATGGGAAGAGTCGTCACATCTGTGCTGGGGAGGGCAGCACCCATCACATGTTTGATGGTAAACCCCAGTCCAGTGTTTTAGGTGGTTATTTTATTTTGGGTTGGTATGGCCTACCCCCTGTGGGGGTAGATGCAGATGTGTGATACAAACAAACAAAAACACATTAATGACGAGATTTTTTAAACAAAAAGATGCTTTATTTTAGTAATTTTATCAACTGGTGTTTCCCGTTTAATCCACTTTTCTCCCATCTCACATGAAAAAACGCCGGGTCCACAGAAATATTGCCTCACCTTCGTCATTTTTTCCCCTTTTTGTCCGCCCTTGATGTTTTTTTTGTGCCCACACAAAAACAACAAACTAAAAAACCATTCTTTTTTAGTGATTTTCTTCATGACTTATATGTCTGGAGAGAAAACATAGTTGCTCCGACGCCAGGGTGTTGCTAGGGAGCTCTTTTTTTCTTCTGCCAGCTTTGTATATCCCGTTCTTCGGGACAAGGACCACATCTGTCCCAGGGTGGCATGTAGCCTCCGTTTTGCTGTCCACTTTTGGGCTCGTTTTGGGCCCCTTTTCTCTTTCTGGGAAAGCATGAAGGCATTCGGTTTCTAACGAATGTCATGCTGCGTTCTTTGACTGGGGAAATGATTTCCATTTATATTATTAAAAGGTGTTGTTTTAAATTACAGTTTGTGTTTTTAAGGGATCCATTTTTTTCTTGATTCATGTTACTGGATTTTAAAAGGGGCAATTTATGATTTAGTTACTTTTTATTTTTTTGAGATGTGTTAATATTTCATCACAGTAATATTCTTTAAGCCGGGGAATCTGCTTTACCTTCCCTTTTTTTGACGGTTTGAAAATTTTAAAAAAAAGAAAAATTTGTGTTTTGGGATTGATCTTAATGATCAATAAAAGGGATTGTTATGGGTTTTTCTAAATTTAGGAGTTTCCCAGGGTGAGCTAGTTCCTTTTTTTTCAGCAGAAAAACCAAACTGTTTTCCAGAATGCAGGGGTTGAAGCACAGTTCTCAAGGAAAACAGATGGCTAGTTATCTCTGTTGGGGCTAGGAACCAAGGTCAGAGGAGTTTCGTAGGGGCCCTTTGATAGCCAAGGCTGAGCGCCAAGACAAAGGACTTTTGTTTAGAGGAATGAGATCCCCGACTGTAAGCTACCAAGAGTACTGTAAGGAATATACTTGTTCTTAACGGGGGTTTGTTTATAAGGTACACCAAAAGGTAGGGAAACGGGGCTCTGGCAGCTGAGGTTGTCCATTTTCAAAGTTCATATTCCCCCTGATATATCAGAATCTTCAATAAAAGTTACTTCTTCAATCAAGGGGGGGCTCCTGGGGGAAAAAAGGGAAATCAGCTTCCCCTGTAAACATGGAAAATGTCCCCCAAAGCCTTTTTCGCATTGAAAAACCCAAAAGACACAGAAAACAGATACATTTTGGGAAACTAAGAACATAAAAAACTCATTATATCGGTTGAAACATCATGTTTGATAATTTTAACAAAATAAGCAATATTTTGAAGAAAAAAGTTTGAATGGACAAGAGAGGGAAAACAGCTTTCCCCTGTAAATATGTGAAAATGCCCCCAAAGCCCTTTTCTTGAAAAACCCAAAAACACAGAAAAAAGATACATTTTAATCTAAGAACATAACCAAAAATCATTATATTGTGTTGAAACACGTTCCGACCAACTAACAAGAATAAAATTTTTGAAGAAAACCCCAAACAAGAGGGGTAAACGCTTTCCAGCGAAATCGTGAAATTGCCCCCCCAAAGCCTTTTTTTCGCTTTTAAAGCCCAAAAGACACAGAAAAAAAAACATTGTGAATCTACAGAACATAAAAAACTCATTATACGGGGTTTAAACATCGTTCGATATTTAAAGAAAAGCAATATTTTTTTGGAAAATTGCTTCAAATTGAAGAAAAAAGGTAAATGCTTCCTAGGAACCCGCTGAAATGCCCCAAACGCCCCCTTGAAAAACCCGAAAGAAAAAGATACTTTGGGAAACAAGAACATAACCAAAAATCAATATTTTGTTGAAACATCATGTTCGACCAATTTAACAAGAATAAGCAATATTTTAAAAAAATCATTCTAATGGACAAGAGGTAAACAGTTTAGCAAAACATGCTGAAATTGCCCCAAAAGCTTTTTTCCCCTTTAAAAGCCCAAAAGACACAGAAAACAGATACATTGGAATCACAGAACATAACCAAAACTCAATATTGTGTTTAAAAATCATGTTCACCAATTCTAACAAGAATAAGAATATTTTGAAGAAAAACATTTGAATGGACAAGAGGGGTAAATCAGCTTCCCATGCAAAACATGCTGAAATTGCCCCAAAAGCCTTTTTTCGCCTTTTTAAAAGCCCAAAAAGACAAAGAAAAAATACATTGTGAATCTACAGAACATAAAAAACTATTAATCGTTGAAACATCATGTTCCACCAGTTCAACAAGTAAGCAAATTTTTGGGAAAAATTCCAAAATTTAAGAAAAAAGGAAATCAGCTTTCCTATGTGTAAATATGCTGAAAGCCCCAAAAGCTTTTTTTTCCTTTTAAAAACCCAAAAAAAACAGAAAAAAGATACTTGTGAATCTACAGAACATAACCAAATCATTATATCGTATCATGTTCCCACTCTATTCTAACAAGAATAAGCAAATTTTAAGGAAAATGTTTGAATGGGCAAGAGAAATAGTTTCCATGGAATCATGCTGAACTGTTTTAAAAGCCTTTTTTTCCCTTTTAAAAACCCAAAAAAACACAGAAAAAAAGATACAGTCTACAGAAAATAACCAAAAATCATTATACTGTTGAAACATCATGTTTCGAAAATTTAACAAGAATAAGCAATATTTTAAAAAAAGTTCTGAATGGCAAGAGAGGTAAAACAGTTTTTTCCCTTTTAAATCATGCTGAAAATGCCCCCAAACCCTTTTTCTCGCCTTGAAAGCCCAAAAAACAGAAAAAGATACATTGTGAATCTACAGAACATAACCAAAACTCATTCATTATATCGGGTTAAACATCGTTCCAATAATTTAACAAGGATAAGCAAATTTTTGGGGAAAAATTGCTTCAAATTAAGAAAAAAGGTAAATCAGCTTTCCCATGAATGATGCTAAATTCCCCCAAACGCCTTTTTTCCCCTTTAAAAGCCCAAAAAACAAAAAAAACAGATACATTGCGGGAATTCAGAACATAACCAAAACTCATTATATCGTGTTGAAACATCATGTTTCGACGCAATTCTAACAAGAATAAACAGATATTTTGTGGAAGAATTGCTTCAAATTGAAGAAAACAGGTAAATCAGCTTTTCCCATGCGTAAATCATGCTGAAACTGCCCCAAACGCCTTCTCTCGCCCCTTGAAAAGCCCAAAAAGACACAGAAAACAGATACACGTGAATCTACAGAACATAACCAAAACTCATTATATCGTGCTGAAACATCATGTTTCGACGCAATTTAACAAGAATAAGCAATATTTTGAAGAAGAAATGCTTGAATGGACAAGAGAGGTAAATCAGCTTTCCCATGTAAATCATGCTGAAACTGTCCCAAACGCTTTTCTCACTTTGAAAATTCAAAAGACACAGAAACAGATACATTGTGAATCTACAGAACATAATCAAAACTCATTATATCGTGTTGAAACATCATGTCTGACTCAATTTAACAAGAATAAGCAATATTTTGAAGAAAAAAATGTCTTGAATGGACAAGAGAGGTAATCAGCTTTCCCATGCAGAATCATGCTGAAACTGCTCTCAAACGCTTTTTCTCACTTTCTTGAAGCCCAAAGACACAGAAAACAGATACATTGTGAATCTACAGAACATAACTAAACTCATTATATCGTGTTGAAACATCATGTTTCGACCACTTTAACAAGAATAAAGCAATATTTATGGAAAATTGTCAAATTGAATGGACAAAACAGGTAAATCAGCTTTCCCATGGCAAATCATACTGAAACTGTTCCCAAAACGCCTTTTTCTCGCCTTGAAAAGCCCAAAAGACACAGAAAACAGATACATTGTGAATCTACAGAGTCATAACCAAAACTCATTATATCAAAGAAACATCATACTTGAATCAATTCTAACAAGAATAAGCAATACTTAGGAAAATTGCTTCAAATTGAAGAAAACAGGTAACAGCTTCCATGTAAATCATGCTGAAACTTGCTAAACGCTTTTTCGCCTTGAAAAGCCCAAAAAAACACGGAAACAGATACATTGTGAATCTAAAACATAACCAAACTCATTATATCGTGTGAAACATCATGTTTCAATAATTTAATAAGAATAAGAATATTTTGGAAAAATTGCTTCAAATTGAAGAAACATAACCCGCTTTCCCATGTGAAATCATGTGAAAATGCCCAAACGCTTTTTCTTCTTGAAAAGCCCAAAGACACAGAAACAGATACATTTGTGAATCTACAGAACATAACCAAAACTCATTATGTTGTGTTGAAACATCATGTTCAACAGTTCTAACCCCTGTAAACCCGAACAGACTACAAACTATAATTATTGCAGGCAACTAAATCAAGTGGGCCAATTAGTTCACCCGACACTGAAACATTGAGTATTCTTAACGAATAATCTGTTTTTATTTCACAAATTAGTTTGTCTAATGAAACCGTCACTTAACTTTAAAGGTCTGTTAACAGGCGTACGTGAGGACGTGACGTCTGACGTCACTAAACCCAACCGTTCAGGGGACGTATCAAGAAAAATTTAAAATGGCTGGGCCAGGGGGGACAAGGTGAAAAAAAAGGAAA
>JAQQSB010002071.1:0-41590 GCA_029721515.1 Synanceia verrucosa
TCACATCCTATTGTTCATTTTATTTCACTATTTATTTGTTTATTTGAACTATTATAGTCACACCTGTATCATATCCTACTGTTAATTTTATTTCACTGCACCTTGCTGTTTATTTGTTTGTTTATTTATTTGAACTATTATAGTCACACCTGTATCACATCCTACTGTGCATTTTATTTTGCTGTTTATTTGTTTATTTATTTGAACTATTATAGTCACACCTGTATCACATCCTATTGTTCATTTTATTTCACTGTTTATTTGTTTATTTATTTGAACTATTATAGTCACACCTGTATCACATCCTACTGTGCATTTTATTTTGCTGTTTATTTGTTTATTTATTTGAACTATTATAATCACACCTGTATCACATTCTATTGTTTATTTTATTTCACTGTTTATTTGTTTATTTATTTGAACTATTGTAGTCACACCTGTATCATATCCTACTGTTAATTTTATTTCACTGTTTATTTGTTTATTTAATTGAACTATTATAGTCTCACCTGTATCATATCCTACTGTTCATTTTATTTCACTGCACCTTACTGTTTATTTGTGTATTTATTTGAACTATTATAGTCTCACCTGTATCATATCCTACTGTTCATTTTATTTCACTGCACCTTACTGTTTATTTGTTTATTTATTTGAACTGTTATAGTCACACCGGTATCACATCCTACTGTTCATTTTATTTCACTGTTTATTTGTTTATTTATTTGAACTATTATATTCACACATGTATCACGGACTACTGTTAATTTTATTTCACTGCACCTTGCTGTTTATTTGTTTGTTTATTTATTTGAACTATTATAGTCACACCTGTATCATATCCTACTGTTCATTTTATTTCACTGCACCTTACTGTTTATTTGTTTATTTATTTGAACTGTTATAGTCACACCTGTATCACATCCTACTGTTCATTTTATTTCACTGTTTATTTGTTTATTTATTTGAGCTATTATAGTCACACCTGTATCACGGACTACTGTTAATTTTATTTCACTGCACCTTGCTGTTTATTTGTTTGTTTATTTATTTGAACTATTATAGTCACACCTGTATCATATCCTACTGTTCATTTTATTTCACTGTTTATTTGTTTATTTATTTGAACCATTATAGTCACACCTGTATCATATCCTACTGTTCATTTTATTTCACTTCACCTTACTGTTTATTTGTTTATTTATTTGAACTATTATAGTCACACCTGTTTCATATCCTATTGTTCATTTTATTTCACTGCACCTTACTGTTTATTTGTTTGTTTATTTGAACTATTATAGTCACACCTGTATCACATCCTACTGTTCATTTTATTTCACTGTTTATTTGTTTATTTATTTGAACTATTATAGTCACACCTGTATCACATCCTACTGTTCATTTTATTTCACTGTTTATTTGTTTATTTATTTGAACTATTATAGTCACACCTGTATCACATCCTACTGTTCATTTTATTTCACTGCACCTTGCTGTTTATTTGTTTGTTTATTTATTTGAACTATTATAGTCATACCTGTATCATATCCTATTGTTCATTTTATTTCACTGCACCTTACTGTTTATTTGTTTATTTATTTGAACTATTATAGTCACACCTGTATCATATCCTACTGTTCATTTTATTTCACTGCACCTTACTGTTTATTTGTTTATTTATTTGAACTATTATAGTCACACCTGTATCACATCCTACTGTTCATTTTATTTCACTGTTTATTTGTTTATTTATTTGAACTATTATAGTCATACCTGTATCACATCCTACTGTTCATTTTATTTCACTGCACCTTACTGTTTATTTGTTTATTTATTTGAACTATTATAGTCATACCTGTATCATATCCTACTGTTCATTTTATTTCACTGCACCTTACTGTTTATTTGTTTATTTATTTGAACTATTATAGTCATACCTGTATCACATCCTACTGTTCATTTTATTTCACTGCACCTTACTGTTTATTTGTTTATTTATTTGAACTATTATAGTCACACCTGTATCATATCCTACTGTTCATTTTATTTCACTGCACCTTACTGTTTATTTGTTTATTTATTTGAACTATTATAGTCACACCTGTATCACATCCTACTGTTCATTTTATTTCACTGCACCTTACTGTTTATTTGTTTATTTATTTGAACTATTATAGTCACACCTGTATCATATCCTACTGTTCATTTTATTTTACTGCACCTTACTGTTTATTTGTTTATTTATTTGAACTGAACTATTATAGTCACACCTGTATCACATCCTACTGTTCATTTTATTTCACTGTTTATTTGTTTATTTATTTGAACTATTATAGTCACACCTGTATCACATCCTACTGTTCATTTTATTTCACTGCACCTTCCTGTTTATTTGTTTGTTTATTTATTTGAACTATTATAGTCACACCTGTATCACATCCTACTGTTCATTTTATTTCACTGCACCTTACTGTTTATTTGTTTATTTATTTGAACTATTATAGTCACACCTGTATCATATCCTACTGTTCATTTTATTTCACTGCACCTCACTGTTTATTTGTTTATTTATTTGAACTATTATAGTCACACCTGTATCACATCCTACTGTTAATTTTATTTTACTGCACCTTACTGTTTATTTGTTTATTTATTTGAACTATTATAGTCACACCTGTATCATATCCTACTGTTCATTTTATTTCACTGCACCTTACTGTTTATTTGTTTATTTATTTGAACAATTATAGTCACACCCGTATCACATCCTACTGTTCATTTTATTTCACTGCACCTTGCTGTTTATTTGTTTGTTTATTTATTTGAACTATTATAGTCACACCTGTATCATATCCCACTGTTCATTTTATTTCACTGTTTATTTGTTTATTTATTTGAACTATTATAGTCACACCTGTATCACATCCTACTGTTCATTTTATTTCACTGCACCTTACTGTTTATTTGTTTATTTATTTGAACTATTATAGTCAAACCTGTATCATATCCTACTGTTCATTTTATTTCACTTCACCTTACTGTTTATTTGTTTATTTATTTGAACTATTATAGTCACACCTGTATCACATCCTACTGTTCATTTTATTTCACTGCACCTTACTGTTTATTTGTTTATTTATTTGAACTATTATAGTCATACCTGTATCACATCCTACTGTTCATTTTATTTCACTGCACCTTACTGTTTATTTGTTTATTTATTTGAACTATTATAGTCACACCTGTATCACATCCTACTGTTCATTTTATTTCACTGCACCTTACTGTTTATTTGTTTATTTATTTGAACTATTATAGTCACACCTGTATCACATCCTACTGTTCATTTTATTTCACTGCACCTTTCTGTTTATTTGTTTGTTTATTTATTTGAACTATTAAAGTCACACCTGTATCACATCCTACTGTTCATTTTATTTCACTGCACCTTACTGTTTATTTGTTTATTTATTTGAACTATTATAGTCACACCTGTATCACATCCTACTGTTCATTTTATTTCACTGCACCTTACTGTTTATTTGTTTATTTATTTGAACTATTATAGTCACACCTGTATCACATCCTACTGTTCATTTTATTTCACTGCACCTTACTGTTTATTTGTTTATTTATTTGAACTATTATAGTCACACCTGTATCATATCCTACTGTTCATTTTATTTCACTGCACCTTACTGTTTATTTGTTTATTTATTTGAACTATTATAGTCACACCTGTATCACATCCTACTGTTCATTTTATTTCACTGCACCTTACTGTTTATTTGTTTATTTATTTGAACTATTATAGTCACACCTGTATCACATCCTACTGTTCATTTTATTTCACTGTTTATTTGTTTATTTATTTGAACTATTATAGTCACACCTGTATCACATCCTACTGTTCATTTTATTTCACTGCACCTTACTGTTTATTTGTTTGTTTATTTATTTGAACTTTTATAGTCACACCTGTATCACATCCTACTGTTCATTTTATTTCACTGTTTATTTGTTTATTTATTTGAACTATTATAGTCACACCTGTATCATGTCCTACTGTTCATTTTATTTCACTGCACCTTACTGTTTATTTGTTTATTTATTTGAACTATTATAGTCACACCTGTATCACATCCTACTGTTCATTTTATTTCACTGTTTATTTGTTTATTTATTTGAACTATTATAGTCACACCTGTATCATATCCTACTGTTCATTTTATTTCACTGCACCTTACTGTTTATTTGTTTATTTATTTGAACTGTTATAGTCACACCTGTATCATATCCTACTGTTCATTTTATTTCACTGCACCTTACAGTTTATTTGTTTATTTATTTGAACTATTATAGTCACACCTGTATCACATCCTACTGTTCATTTTATTTACTGCACCTTGCTGTTTATTTGTTTATTTATTTGAACTATTATAGTCACACCTGTATCATATCCTACTGTTCATTTCATATCACTGCAACATTGTGTTTATTTGTTTGTTTATTTATTTGAACTATAATAGTCGTACCTGTATCACATCCTACTATTCATTTTATTTCACTGTTTATTTGTTTATTTATTTGAACTATTATAGTCACACCTGTATCATATCCTACTGTTCATTTTATTTCACTGCACCTTACTGTTTATTTGTTTATTTATTTGAACTATTATAGTCACACCTGTATCACATCCTACTGTTCATTTTATTTCACCACACCTTACTGTTTATTTGTTTATTTATTTGAACTATTATAATCACACCTGTATCATATCCTGCTGTTCATTTTGTTTCACTGCACCTTGCTGTTTATTTGTTTGTTTATTTATTTGAACTATTATAATCACACCCGTATCACATCCTACTGTTCATTTTATTTCACTGTTTATTTGTTTATTTATTTGAACTATTATAGTCACACCTGTATCATATCCTACTGTTCATTTTATTTCACTGCACCTTGCTGTTTATTTGTTTGTTTATTTATTTGAACTATTATAGTCATACCTGTATCACATCCTACTGTTCATTTTATTTCACTGCACCTTACTGTTTATTTGTTTATTTATTTGAACTATTATAGTCATACCTGTATCACATCCTACTGTTCATTTTATTTCACTGCACCTTACTGTTTTTTTGTTTATTTATTTGAACTATTATAGTCACACCTGTATCACATCCTACTGTTCATTTTATTTCACTGCACCTTACTGTTTATTTGTTTATTTATTTGAACTATTATAGTCACACCTGTATCACATCCTACTGTTCATTTTATTTCACTGCACCTTACTGTTTATTTGTTTGTTTATTTATTTGAACTATTATAGTCACACCTGTATCACATCCTACTGTTCATTTTATTTCACTGTTTATTTGTTTATTTATTTGAACTATTATAGTCACACCTGTATCATATCCTACTGTTAATTTTATTTCACTGCACCTTGCTGTTTATTTGTTTGTTTATTTATTTGAACTATTATAGTCACACCTGTATCACATCCTACTGTGCATTTTATTTTGCTGTTTATTTGTTTATTTATTTGAACTATTATAGTCACACCTGTATCATATCCTACTGTTAATTTTATTTCACTGCACCTTACTGTTTATTTGTTTGTTTATTTATTTGAACTGTTATAGTCACACCTGTATCACATCCTATTGTTCATTTTATTTCACTGTTTATTTGTTTATTTATTTGAACTATTATAATCACACCTGTATCACATTCTATTGTTCATTTTATTTCACTGCACCTTACTGTTTATTTGTTTATTTATTTGAACTATTATAGTCACACCTGTATCATATCCTACTGTTCATTTTATTTCACTGTTTATTTGTTTATTTATTTGAACTATTATAGTCACACCTGTATCACATCCTACTGTTCATTTTATTTCACTGTTTATTTGTTTATTTATTTGAACTATTATAGTCACACCTGTATCATATCCTACTGTTCATTTTATTTCACTGCACCTTACTGTTTATTTGTTTATTTATTTGAACTATTATAGTCACACCTGTATCACATCCTACTGTTCATTTTATTTCACTGCACCTTGCTGTTTATTTGTTTATTTATTTGAACTATTATAGTCACACCTGTATCACATCCTACTGTTCATTTTATTTCACTGCACCTTACTGTTTATTTGTTTATTTATTTGAACTATTATAGTCACACCTGTATCACATCCTACTGTTCATTTTATTTCACTTCACCTTACTGTTTATTTGTTTATTTATTTGAACTATTATAGTCACACCTGTATCACATCCTACTGTTCATTTTATTTCACTGCACCTTACTGTTTATTTGTTTATTTATTTGAACTATTATAGTCACACCTGTATCACATCCTACTGTTCATTTTATTTCACTGTTTATTTGTTTATTTATTTGAACTATTATAGTCACACCTGTATCATATCCTACTGTTCATTTTATTTCACTGCACCTTACTGTTTATTTGTTTATTTATTTGAACTATTATAGTCACACCTGTATCATATCCTACTGTTAATTTTATTTCACTGCACCTTGCTGTTTATTTGTTTGTTTATTTATTTGAACTATTATAGTCACACCTGTATCATATCCTACTGTTCATTTTATTTCACTGTTTATTTGTTTATTTATTTGAACTATTATAGTCACACCTGTATCATATCCTACTGTTCATTTTATTTCACTTCACCTTACTGTTTATTTGTTTATTTATTTGAACTATTATAGTCACACCTGTTTCATATCCTATTGTTCATTTTATTTCACTGCACCTTACTGTTTATTTGTTTATTTATTTGAACTATTATAGTCACACCTGTATCATATCCTACTGTTCATTTTATTTCACTGCACCTTACTGTTTATTTGTTTATTTATTTGAACTATTATAGTCACACCTGTATCACATCCTACTGTTCATTTTATTTCACTGCACCTTACTGTTTATTTGTTTATTTATTTGAACTATTATAGTCACACCTGTATCACATCCTACTGTTCATTTTATTTCACTGCACCTTACTGTTTATTTGTTTATTTATTTGAACTATTATAGTCACACCTGTATCATATCCTATTGTTCATTTTATTTCACTGCACCTTACTGTTTATTTGTTTATTTATTTGAACTATTATAGTCACACCTGTATCACATCCTACTGTTCATTTTATTTCACTGCACCTTACTGTTTATTTGTTTATTTATTTGAACTATTATAGTCACACCTGTATCACATCCTACTGTTCATTTTATTTCACTGTTTATTTTTTTATTTATTTGAACTATTATAGTCACACCTGTATCATATCCTACTGTTCATTTTATTTCACTGCACCTTGCTGTTTATGTGTTTATTTATTTGAACTATTATAGTCACCCCTGTATCACATCCTACTGTTCATTTTATTTACTGCACCTTGCTGTTTATTTGTTTGTTTATTTATTTGAACTATTATAGTCACACCTGTATCACATCCTACTGTTCATTTTTTTTCACTGTTTATTTGTTTATTTAATTGAACTATTATAGTCTCACCTGTATCATATCCTACTGTTCATTTTATTTCACTTCACCTTACTGTTTATTTGTTTATTTATTTGAACTATTATAGTCACACCTGTATCATATCCTGCGGTTCATTTTATCTCACTTCACCTTACTGTTTATTTGTTTATTTATTTGAACTATTATAGTCAAACCTGTATCACATCCTACTGTTCATTTTATTTCACTGTTTATTTGTTGATTTATTTGAACTATTATATTCACACATGTATCACGGACTACTGTTAATTTTATTTCACTGCACCTTGCTGTTTATTTGTGTTTATTTATTTGAACTATTATAGTCACACCTGTATCATATCCTACTGTTCATTTTATTTCACTGCACCTTACTGTTTATTTGTTTATTTATTTGAACTGTTATAGTCACACCTGTATCACATCCTACTGTTCATTTTATTTCACTGTTTATTTGTTTATTTATTTGAACTATTATAGTCACACCTGTATCACATCCTACTGTTCATTTTATTTCACTGTTTATTTGTTTATTTATTTGAACTATTATAGTCACACCTGTATCATATCCTACTGTTCATTTTATTTCACTGCACCTTACTGTTTATTTGTTTATTTATTTGAACTATTATAGTCACACCTGTATCATATCCTACTGTTCATTTTATTTCACTGCACCTTACTGTTTATTTGTTTATTTATTTGAACTATTATAGTCACACCTGTATCACATCCTACTGTTCATTTTATTTCACTGCACCTTACTGTTTATTTGTTTATTTATTTGAACTATTATAGTCACACCTGTATCACATCCTACTGTTCATTTTATTTCACCGCACCTTACTGTTTATTTGTTTATTTATTTGAACTGTTATCGTCACACCTGTGTCACATCCTACTGTTCATTTTATTTCACCGCACCTTACTGTTTATTTATATCACCTGTGTTTACGAGACAATCACTGACATGATGTCAGCTGGTCCTTCTGTGGCAGGACTGAAATGCAGTGGAAATGTTTTTTGGGGGGATTAAGTTCATTTTCATGGCAAAAAAGGACTTTGGAATTAATTGCAATTCATCTGCTCACTCTTCATAACATTCTGGAGTACATGCAAATTGCATCATAACAAATGACTTTGTGAAAATTAATATTTGTGTTATTCTCAAAACTTTTGGCCACGGCTGTATATGTGAACAGCATTTTAAGCTCACAATGAGAAACACACTGCTGTTTTATTTCTGACTGAATGCATGTTTCCATGCGTGCAAGTCTTTGGAAAATCCATCAACATACAACATAACAAACTTATGTAATCTGTGCGTTTCAGGTCTGTTCACTTAGTTTTTGTGAACTAGAGATTAGAGATGGGACTTGAAAACAGGTTCTTGTTGAGAACCGGTTCCCTGTGTTTCAATTCCTTGGAATTGTTCAACAATTTCCAGCTGCAGCCACTGCTACCCCCGCTACAAACCACGCCCCCTACAAACTACGCCTACGTGTTGCTACGGTGGCCAGGGACGATTAAACTGCTTGCCCTTATCCCCATGCTATTAGCATGACTGTCGGAGCTGGGAAAGATGCAGAGCAGACAGTAAAGTTAATGCTCTAGTAATACATTTAGCTAGGATCATAGTAGCTACTATTAAGGCTGGACAGCTAAGAAAAAGACTTGTGTCATCAATAGATGAGGTAAGTGTTTACAATTTTATTACTTGAAGTGCCAAGAAACATGATCGCCAAAAGGTTAGACAAGCGCAGTTTAATGCTGCATCAATGTTGTGTTGGAAGATATGAGTTCCCAAGTTGGCAAGTCGTTGTGTTGGACGGAGAGCAGGCTATTCTTTATTCTGACAACATTGACTGGGAAGTATTTTCATTTATATCACTGAATCCGATATTAATAATTGCGACAACCATGGTTGTTGGTAGCAGTCAGGGTCTGAAATTAAATTCATTAATTAAATTTCTGTTTGGTGAGTAACTCCGCCTCTGATTGGCTCTGCTGACCTTGATGTTTTGTCTAGCAACAAACACCAGCCAATCAGAGGCAGAGTAGGAATAATTCATCATAATTAATCCTTTATTTCTTTTAAAAATGTATAAAGCAAGAAGTGTTGAGTTTAAAATGTTGGATGTGGAGCAGAAAAAGTTATTTGCAAGATGTGTGGAGTAACTGTAGAAGACAAGCAGCAGCTAAACTCTCAAAGGTTTCATTGTTCTACAGAATTAGTGAGAATATGCAGTCTGTCTGTGAGTATTGTTGGCTGTCATGTGTGCTGCTACACTGTTTGTGTTGAATATAGCCATGTGATTAACAAGTTAAAATGACTGTGGTCGTGATGCTAATTTCCGTTAGCCTGTCTATGGCGTTGTTAAGCTAGTGGACTTTGTGTAAGGCTAATACTGAAGGCAGTAGGCTACAACTGTTATGTCAGTGTGAAGTTACTTGTTTTATGTTTTCCGCCGTTTTGCACAATACATTTTCTTCAAGAAATATTATTGACTTTTATGCTTTTAATAGTTTAAAAAACAACTTCCTGCTTGAATGCTTTTACCATGGGCTATGGTAGGTTAGACAGTTAAGTGTCTGTTAAAAGATGTGATTCCCAGGTTTGGTATGCCACAAGGAATAGACAGAGGATCTGCTTTTTTCCCAAAGATCACTCAAGACTTGTCAGAGATCTTAGGGTTTAGGTGGCAGCTGCATGTTCCTTATCGTCCACAGAGCTCAGGTCAAGTTGAAAGAATGAATGCCCTGTCAAAGAGAGGTTGACCAAATTGGTGGTGACGACAGGGCTAAAATGGCCTGACGCGCTGCCTATTGTGTTGTATTCCATTTGAAGTGCACCAAGTGCAACAACAGATCTAAGCCCTCATGAGCTATTGATAGAGAGATCAATATCCACGGTGCAAGTCCCCCTTTGGCACCACATAAAGCCTCACTGCTTTGGATGGATGAGTTCATGGTTGATTATATGAAACAACAAACTGAAGTTTTCAAGTGTCTGACAGGCTCCCCAAACCCTCAGGGGAGCTGATTCATTCCTTTAAGGAAGGTGATTCTGTGCTAATAAAATCTCTTGAAAAGGTGTCATTGACTCAGGTGGAAAGGCCCGGACCAGGTGCTACTGACTACAAGTACAGCTGTAAAGGTCAAAGGAAGAGCAGAATGGATTCACGCTACAAGGTGCAGATTGGCTCCAGCACCTGCCGATGAAGCACCAGCAGGGCCTGGCAGGTAATGGGGAGGCTGTTTCTCTTCTTCTTCCTCTTTCTGTGCAGATTCAGCTCAAACTAAAGCTGGCAGCAGGTTATAATATGACTGTTGAAGTTAGTGACTCCTCCTCTACCAGCAGCACTAATGTTACCGATAAATATATATATCTGTGTTCAATCTTTGGTCTTTGTAAACTATACTAGCATTTTATTTATGAGATACTGATGAGTCGATAGAGTGACCTCTTTGTTAATGTGTGTTAAGAATTATAATCATTAATGTACCGTGCGATTACAGCTAAACCAGGATTGGTGTTATGATATTGTTATTTTAGGTGACTGTCTCTTGGGATTGATTTGATTGATTTTTCATTTTATTGCCTGTTTCCTGAAAAAATGTATAAAATAAATAAAACTAAAAAGAGAAACTTCAACAGGTGATAAGCATTACAGAAGCCTACGATGAAGATGGATTCCCCTCACAGTGCGGGCCACCATGCATCGTATGTGCTAGTAACCTCTCCATGGTGGCGGCCCCCAGCTGTGCAAAAAGCACATGGGCTGAAGACCACCTCGTTTGTTCACCATTATATAATCACAATGTTTGTTTTAAGTGTTCAGAGTAGTGTGTAATCATTTGTAATGAAGGGCCCCTCTCAGATGCTAAGGTTACATCTTACATGTCATAATTTGCATAGTTAATAGGGTAAATAAGACGGGTACTGGTCACATTTAGACTGAAAAGTGATTTCCATTTATATTATTAACAGGTGTTGTTTTAAATTGACAGTTTGTGTTTTTTTAAGGGTATCAATTTTTTTTACTTGATTCATGTTATTGGATGGCTAAAGGGTCAATTTATGATTTAATGTTACTGATATGTGTTTTGAGATGTGTTAATGTTTCATCACAGTAATATTCCTGTAATGCTCGAGTAAGGTCTGTTTTACGCTCCCCCGTTGACGGTTGTCAGAAAATTAAAAAAAAATGTAAACTTCTGTGTTTGGTATTGATCTTATGATCAATAAGAAGGGATTGTTATGGATTTTTTTCTAAATTTAGGAGTTCCTAGGGTTGGCTAGTGTCCTTTTTTTACAGCATTAAATCTTTAAACTGTTGCTCCAGAATGCAGGGTTGAAGCACAGTGTCTCAAGGAAAACAGATGGCTAGTTATCTCTAAGTTGACTAGGTAACCAAGGTCAGAGGAGTCTGTCAGCGTTGGCCCTTTGATAAGGCCGATGGCTGAGCGTCAGCAAGACAACAGGCGCCACTGTTAGTTCAGAGCTTAGAATGAGCATGCCCTGACTGTAACGCTACTCAAGAGTAATGTAAGGTAATATACTTGTACTTAACTGGGTGTTACTTTATAAGGCTGAGCACCATAGGGAAAGCTAGGAATATGTGGCGGACTCTGGCAGCTGTACGGTTGTCCACGACAAAGTTTATATTCCTCCTGACATATCAGAATCTTCAATAAATGTTACTTCTTTAATCAACTGCAGAAGGCTCCTGGGTGCATCCATTCTTTCATCATTGACTATTCAATATTTTCCACGACAGATATATACACTCATGAAATTAGGAAGCCAATGTGAATAAACTAATCAGTGTGACTTCAAAAGGAATCAACCAATATTCTTATATACTATCTGTTTATATCTCTATGAGTCTAACTGTCCATCTATTTATTTATTTATTTATCTATCAGCATTTAGTTGGCAGTGAGCACAATGAATTAATGAATGAGTGAATAACTGACTAGTGTCCACAGAGCAGGGCAAACAGAAGAGGAAAGACACTTTTGCACTCACCCCACTGATTGAGAACATCATTTAAACTCATAAAATGTATACATACCAACAGCGTCTCTATGCTCATCTAAACACTGATGCAAGCTGTCTCTCCCCTGCAGCAGCATGCCACACTGAACAGACAAAGAAGCCACACACCTGTCTGCTGGCACACTTCATCAGAATGGCTCCTCCCTCACTCTCCTGCCTACCTGCAGATACCCAACGCACTATTATTATTAGTATTATTATTATATTGATATTTATATGATTATTAATTAAACCCAGTCCCTTTAAATAAATTGGACAAAAGGGGAAAAGAGAAAAAATATGCTGAATGCCTGCCGATCGTTCTCCTGACTCAACACCTCCCACTTGGGCTCTTGGTTTCTGAACCCAAGGAGGTCAACAGGTCATCAGTCTTTTGCTCTTCAATGGGAATCAGGACCACCAAGCGTCTGACGTCTCTGTGCAGAATTGTTGCAGGAACTTTAGTGAGAAGTTTCCCCTTTCCTGATACTTCACAGCCTTGTTTTGATGAGGTTGGCTTTTTAATTGGAACGGGATAGCTGGGAAAGGCCCTCACATAAACAGCTCTCACAATGCCATCCTTGTCAGTGTTGACACTGACCACTCTGGCCAACTTATATTGACTCCTCAATGCATTCTGGTCAGCCAACCAGACGACATCTCCCTTGGCCACATTCCGCTCCTTAGTATGCCACTTGCTTCTTATGAAGAGGTTTGGGCCTGCCAGCTGACACCATTTCCTCCAGAATTTGTCCACCTCTCTTTGGATGCTCTGGAGCCTCTTGGATGGGTAACCTTCAGACTGGAAGTCTCCTGGGTCACTTCTCATGCTGGCACAGCCCAACAGAAGAGAATTGGGGCTGATGTAACTTACACAGTCCTCTCGGCTCTGTATCCTTGCTTCTTTGGGTCTCTCATTGACCAGATTTGCAGCCATGAAGAGGATTGTTTGGAACTCGCCGTATGTAAAGGCTCCGTCACCACCGATGTTACTCAAGGCCCGCTTCACCAGTCGGACAGCTGCTTCTGCTGCCCCATTTCTGTGGGGAGAATCTGCTGGATGATTCCTCCATGACCACTCTGTTCCACACTTTGATGTTTCTTCTTCAATTTTTGTTTTGTTTAATTCCCTTAGGAAATTGTGAAGTTCCTCCAGTGCAGGCTTTGCTCCCACAAAGTTTGTTCCTGAGTCTGACCACAGTTTCTTGGGGTGCCCTCTTAAGGATGTAAATCTTTGATAGGCAAACAGAAATCCCTCAGAAGACTGGTCTCTGACAACATCAGTGTATACTGCTCTTGAGGCCATGCAGCAGAACACAATGCCCCAGACTTTGAGTGTGACTCTCCTTCTCACCTCATCTTTCACTTTGTAGGGCCCAAACAGGTCCACAGTTGTGAATTCAAATGGTTAGCAGGGTTGGTTCTCTCTGGTGGGAGGTTGCTCATTATTTGTTTGCATCACTTTGCTGTTGCTTTCCTGCAGATTACACAGCTGTCCACCACCCTTTTTGCTAATCTTCTGCCTTTTATCACCCAGGCTCTTTTCCTCATCCTTAGAAGGGTTCGGGCTACTCCTTCATGATTAGCTTTGTGGGCCTCACGTGCTATCAGTGTGGACAACCATGCTTCATAAGGTATGATTGGCACTGCAACTCTGTCTTCATCAAACATCTGGATCCTGCCCCCACAGACCAGGAGTCCAGCATCTCTGAATACTACCAATCTTTTTAAAGCTGTTTCTGGAAAAATTACTCCTTCTTGGGCAGCGAGGAAAAGGTCTCTCATAGCTGCTTCTTGTTCCTTTGGTTTCAGCACAATTTTCTCATTCATCATTACCTGCCCTTTCCTTTTTTTCTTGACCTTAAACCACTTTGTGGCAGCTCTTCGGACCCAGGCCACGACAACAACCAATTTGGATAAGCTGCTGAACTTTTCCACCTCCACGAGGTCTTTTATTCTCCAATTAGCAGGTGTTCTTGCCATAGCGGGTGGTCTTGGTTTGTCTCTGACCTCTGGTTTTGAACTCTCTGTTGGAAATGGAAGCTGTTCAGTCTCCTTTTGCTTTGCTCGAGTTTAGGCTCTAGTTACTACTGACGTGAAGGCTTTCCTCTGCAGCTGGTTGACACTTTGTCTGGCACATGCTGCAACCTCTCTAGCTGACTTTGAAGGCCACTCCTCCTCCGGCTGCCTCAGGAATGTTGGCCCATTTTGCTATGTGGAACTCTCCTTTAATTCATCAGGGAACCTCCTCTTGTCAAAATGTCAGCAATATTCAGCTCTCTAGGGATCCACCACCAATCTTAATACTACTACTGGTCCAGCTCTCTGGATTTCACCCACACGGTTGGCGAAAAAGGTCTGGTATCCATAAATTTCTCTCTAGATAGCCCCCAGGACGGTTTGGCTGTCCACCAGGTGGAGCCAACGCTCTACATCCATCCCTCCGTACTTCTCAAAGTGCTACCTGAGCCTGGCTGCGAAGACTGCACCGCAAAGCTCAGCCTTGATAGCATCTCCTTTCTGATTCAACAAACCGCACCTTGGTCCCTTGTTTGGTGCTCCACCTCAAATGCATCACAGCTCCATAGGTCTTATCACTCCAACCTGACAAGGTGATTCCCCAGGGTCTCCCCTCCCAGTTGGCGGGTGTGAAGCTGCGGTGGAATGTAATCTGCCCAAGCTCCACATACTCCTCAAAAAGTTTGATGGTTTTGCCTCTGAGGCTTTCTGAAAGTGGCTTGTCCCAGGTTTCTCTGGTAAGTTTTCCACCCCCCGTCTCCTGGAATGCTGGAATGCTTTCCTCACAAGGACTGCCCCTTCTGTTTGGCAGGTGTTACCAGGCCGATGGGGTCGTAAAGCCCAGCCACCTGGCTTAAAAGCTCCCTTCTAGTCAGTGGGTCAGGAGTTCCTAGTCACACCTCGTCCTTGAGAAGATCTTTGCTCACCCTCACCTTTTTCTTCCTCTTAGAAAAGTTGATGGATGTTAACATGCAGTTTATCTTCTCCCACATTATAACCAACACCCAGAGCTTTGTTATCTTCGTCTCTCATCTGATTTGGAAGATTGATGGTTGAAACTTTTGTCACATCCTCCTCTCCTTCCTGGACAGCATCACTCCTTTGCCTCCCACTGTTCTCTGACCGTACCTATGGTTTCACCAGGAAGCCCCCAGCTCTCAGGATTTCCCCCACACCTTGGGTAATTTCATCCAGTTTCTCCAGGCTGTTGTGGGAGATAAGGATGTCATCATCATACCTATCCTCTTCAAGGACTCTGCATTCCTCTGTCCGATGGGCAAAGATGGGAAGCTTGGCTGTTTCTGTCATAGCTAGTTGTGCTATACATCCAGCTGGTCTGTCTCCCATATTAACACGGGTGATAGTATACTCTCTTATCTCCTCCTCAGGCTTATCCCTCCAAAGGAATCAGTGCAGGTGCATTTCACGTTCCTCTAACCACACTGATTTGTACATTTTCTTGATGTCTCCAAGGGCAGCATGTTCCCCTCTTCTGAACCTCAGATTTTGGTGACCTGACAGAGGAGGCTACACAAGGGCTCATCAGTGTCCTCAGTGGAAGATGTCTCTCAGTGAAAAGTCAGCACAGACAGGCTGTAGATGTGTACTGTAGCTTAGCCTCCATGGACTGTGATTCACTTCACACACAGACAGAGGACAGTGAGGAGTGGGACGACAATGGCTTCACTATCCCAGAGTCAGAGTCAGAGGAGGAAGAGGAGTAAGGGCCACTGCCTGACATTACTGAGGCACTGCTCCACTTGTATGGTGTTATTTACCAGCCCTGGATGTGGATGTGGTTTGATTGTTTTATAGGTGAGGTTAGGTGACTTTATTTGTACCTGTAGGTAGATTTGTTTTGCAGTGTAAACAGAGGATGGCATCTGCATTAACAACAAACTAGACAACAGAGCATCAACAAAGAAAAACAGACAAACCACAACAAGACAGAGTACTCGTTTGCTGCCTGAGACCAGAACCAGACCAAGGCCCAATAAAAGAGAAGAAGCCACATGAGCAATTAAAAGACCATTAAAGCATCAAGTTAACCCAAAGGCCAATTTATGGTACTCCGTAAAGTGCCGTACGTAGAGACGGAGAGGCTCTCCGTCAGGCTCTCCGGCGACGGAGAGGGCTCTCCTCTCTGCCTGAGACCAGAACCAGACCAAGGCCCAATAAAAGAGAAGAAGCCACATGAGCAATTAAAAGACCATTAAAGCATCAAGTTAACCCAAAGGCCAATTTATGGTACTCCGTAAAGTGCCGTACGTAGAGACGGAGAGCCCTCTCCGTCGCCGGAGAGCCTGACGGAGAGCCTCTCCGTCGTCTCGGCGCAGGAATTTTGTAATCACACCAATCACAGCCCTTGTTGTCTCCGTCTTCCCATGACGGATTGACGGACAGTTACAAAAATTCCTGCGCCCGGAGACGACGGAGAGGCTCTCCGTCAGGCTCTCGGCGACGGAGAGGGCTCTCCGCTCTCTACGTACGGCACTTTACGGAGTACCATAAATTGGCCTTAACTGTCCGTCAATCCGTCAAGGGAAGACGGAGACGACAAGGGCTGTGATTGGTCCTCTAGCTGCACCCTGCTGTGAAATGCAGCCCCTCTCCCTACACAGAAACAGACAGACAGGTCTCCTCTGCAGCAGCACAGACAGGACAGGAACTAAAGTATCGATTAGCCTTGTGAAAGGCAAATCAAACACATTCAACCTGCTCAAAAAATCTATTTAATTCATTTAGTAATTATGGCTGGGGTATATTTCCACAGAACATACCGAAAGTTGTTGGTTTGCGTTCGCTATTATCCAATTTTGTGTTGAAAAGAAAGAGGAAGAGGAGTTTTAAAGATTGAAAGCAATCGATGTTGTTCTCTTCTATCTCCCTCACAAATAATTAAATCATAAAATAGTATTTTCCCCTGCTTTTATCTGCGATATTAAGGCGAATTGCTTCACTTTCCGAGGATGCATTTCATGGCAGGGCTGCACAACACGCATCATGACGGAGAAGTGCGAGGGCTCGAGAGGTCTCCGTAGCTCCGAAGTCGGATGACGGATTACGCAGACGGAGAAGTATATTCCAGCCTTAACATGATAGATAGGCCCTGTTGAGATGTGAAAGGTCATGCTTGTGCTATTTTATGACTTGTTTTAAGCATAGACATGTTTACTAGTTATGGTTTGTTATTTTTCAGATATTTTTACTAGTTATGGTTTGTTTTAATTATACGCACACGTTATGATGTATTCAGTCATATACAGTTTTACTAGTTGTGAGGTTTACTATTTTATTCTGTTAAATATGTTGAAATGCTTTATTATGCATAATGAAGAGTGTAAAAGTAGTTTCATGGTTTTCAGACAAAGAACAGAGATTCACAGAGTACAGGAATGTGTCCTTATCTCTTTGGCTGGAGATATCTTCGGTGGGCACACAATAACACTTTGGAGGTCCAGTGTGCCGCCTCGGGACGCCCTTTTGCACCAAATATCAACCAATGAAGAGAAGAACTGATGACATCCAACACCCCGAAGACCTGAAGACTACGCCTAGTTAGAAAGTGAAACTTGTAAAAGCTATAAAAGGATTGGACTTAGCCTTGTGCGAGGTTCCTGGACCGCCCAAGGCCTCAGGACCCAGATCTGTCCCAACATTCTTTGTCTCACTCATTAAATAGAGGTTTTAACTGAGAATCATTTCGACCTCCTTGTCATCGCTTCCTCTCATCTAAGACCACGCAGGAAAGCAGGTGAAAGGTATATTAAGTTGTTTGGGGAGTCAGACACTTGTTACTGGTTTAATACTGCTTATATTAGGGGAAGCTGGTTGCGAGGTACCTTTCAAATAGTGAAGAACCGGAAGAAACTAGAACAAGTATCATTTGCCCAGAGAGGTAAAGTACGGGAAGAGACTACCATAGCACCATTTGGCCTGTGGGGTAAAGTACGGGAAAAGACTAGTACAAGTATCATTTGCCCTGTGGTAAAGTACAGGAAGATTCTAGGGCAAGTACCATTCACATTTGAAGTAAGGGAAAGTGATCACAAGTGCCCTGAGATAAACCACCTGCTTTTTCCTAATAGCCACTGGCTAAACATGACAACTACTTGGTTATTTCGTTTAATCTATAAATATTTCTCCTAAACATCATATTATTCCTTCACTTAGCCTGCTTAGCTGTAATGATCAGACTGTGTCTATTGTTAAATATCTGACTGATGACTATGTCTAAGGGAAAAAAAGACCAGACACACATAGTATGATTTGGTTTATCAATTCAAGAGTTGTCTTCTCTTTAAAAAAAAAAAAAGGATTCAGACTTTAGCAATATAAAAATAACTTAATAGAATAATATGCAAAAGTGAAAGTGAAAGCAATAATGTGGATCTTGAATATGATGGTAAAAATGTACATTTTGTATCAGACAATCTATGAATATATTTGGTTACTTCTTACACTATAGCATATAATACATTCTGAATGTTTGTATTCAAATCCTAGCGAACGATGTGAATGGGCGGGGCTTGTGTTCATTGATGTCACTTGTGACGTCACAATCCTCCTGAACCGAGGTTATGAAAGGAGGCAGTTTGCAGAGGTTAGTCACTCCCGGTCCTCAAACCAATGAGGAGTACTGGGGAGCTCTGACCTTTGGTCGTGGAGCTGCTGGAGATCAGTGGGTAGCCTTTTATGCTGCTTGGGTTCATCTCCTGGAGGTCAGTGGGTAGCTTTTTGTGCTACCCGAGTTTATCTCCTTGAGATGTCCTAAGTCACGCAAGTCTCCAGCCTGTTTCCTCCCAGGTTGGAGCTCTCCGGTGCTTCGTTAGAGGCTGGAAGGGGTAGAGGACAAGCCCTCGGAGGAGGACTTGTCCTCTACCTGCTTTTCTATGTCAAACAGAAAACATCAGATTATTCCAGCATATGTCACAGCTCAGTGACTGTCTCCAGTTGTGTAAAGTCAATAACAACATTTGTGTAACTGTAGTATTTATTACTTAAATGGACTGTAGCCTGCTGGTGACTTTCTGGACTAAATAGGGGCTGCTTTTCTGGGCTGGTGAAAACTACTGATAATACAATATGCTAGGATATACATGATTTAAAAGTTGAGTATTTGTTCTGCTAATTCTAAGCACACTTTATCCTGTCTTGTTTGACTGAACTGATCAAATCAATGAATGTGTTTGATAAGGTGCAGGAAATAAACACAACTGCACTGTAATTCTCTGACTTTAGGAATGCCTACTACAATATATAAAAAACTGGATAAAATTTTATTCAACTTCATATGGAGAAATAAATGTCATTATCTAAAAAAAGAGGTACTATCTAACACGAGACAAAATGGGGGTTTGGAGGTCCTAAGTATTGAAACATTAAATAATACTTTTAAAATTAAATGGCTGATGAAATTGATGAAGGAGGAAGATAATATTTGGAACGCTTTCCCAAAATGTATTTTTAATTCAATTGAAGGACTTAAATTCCTATTGAAATGTGATTATAATCCGGATAAATTACCTGTGAAATTAGCAAATTTCCACAAGCAAGCTCTGCTGGCATGGAAAATGGTGTACAAACATAATTTTTCACCGACCAATTATTACCTTTGGAATAACAGGAGTATTCAGTATAAAAACAGATCTTTGTATGACAAAATCTGGGTCAATAATGGGATTATTTTAGTCTCACAACTCATGAAGACTGATGGGCAACTGTTGTTAATTTATTGACAAATTTGGTATTGCAGTTACACCAAAAGAATATGATATAATCTTTAATGCTATTCCAAGGAATGTACGACAGCTTCTTGTGGGCTCTAGATCCCAGATCCACATGACAACTTCTATAAACAGTATTTCTCTGGAAAATATTGATGTCACAAAAACAATAGTTCAAATAAATACATTAGAAATCTTTTGGTAAACATAACTGTTCCTTCTGCTAGTTTTTTTGGTCGTCTCTTTATAATGATATAGACTAGAAGAAAAATTGTAAGAACTTGGCAAAAACACAGGAAGAAAAGAACCCAAATGCTCGACTCAAAGCAAAGTAACAACAAAGGCTTTATTAACAAAACAGAAAACAACAGTACAGGGAGGGATTGACACTCTAACCTGGCTACCTGGAAATACAAAGAAAACAAGCAACACGGCTATCAAAATTACAAAATAAACAACAGAGCAAGCTATGAAAATTACAACTGAAAATACCCTGCCACTGGCTACTCTTGCTACTCAAACTGCAGGGGAAAAAGAACTATGACGCTCACAAATGGTGAGGAAAAATGGCAAAAATACTAACAAAAAGCGCTCACAAACGTGTGAGGGAGAATCTAAGTAAATAGCACACTAAACACAGAGAACTGACTACACTGACAGACAAACACGAGGGAGACAATCACAAAAACGAAGCAACAGCTCGATGAACAGACAACACTCTGACAAAGGAATGGGAAACCTGACAAGAAGCGATGACGTGGACAAAGGCTGGTAGACTTGGTTCACGGACACAAGACGTACTGGCACAAAACAAAGGGAGACAGACATATTTACACTGGGTAATGGGGAACAGCTGGAAACAATCAGGGGCAGGGCTGACAATCACCACATGCGGGAAACACCACAAACTGTCTGGTCAGGTTAGGCTCAGAGAGAATGGGGGCTGACGTGAATCGTGCCTTGAGCTGCCGAAACGCAGTGTCCGCTGCCGGGGTCCACTGGAAGGAAGACTGAGGAGAGGTTAATGTATGCAGAGAAGCCGCGATGGTGCTATAGTTCCGAATGAACCGACGAAGTTAGCAAATCCTAAGAATTGCTGAACCTTCTTCCGGTTATTCGGAACGGGCCACTCTGCAACAGCCTTTACTTTAGCTGGATCCATCTGTATCGACCCAGGGGCTATGTTGAAGCCCAGGAAAGATACTGATTCGGCATGAAATTCACACTTCTCCGCCTTAACATACAAATGATTCGCTAACAACTTATGCAGCACCTGGCGCATGTGTTGAACATGAGTTTCAAGGTCCCAGGAAAAAATTTGAATATCATCAATGTACATATACACAAATCTGTTCAGGTACTCTCTTAAAACATCTTTCACCAAGTTCTGAAAAACCCCTGGGGCGTTGGAAAGTCCAAAAGGCATCACCAAGTATTCATAATGTCCGGACGGGGTATTAAATCCCGTTTTCCACTCATCCCCCTCCCTTATGCGTATGAGATGGTAAGCGTTGCGCAGATCTAGCTTGGTGAAAAACTTAGCACCTCGCAGCTGTTCAAAAGCATCTGACATGAGAGGGAGGGGGTACCTGTTCTTAATGGTTATTTCATTGAGAGGAGCATAGTCAATGCAGGGCCTGAGAGATCCATCCTTCTTACTCACGAAGAAGAAGCCCGCTCCCAGTGGGGAGGAGGACGGCCTGATGATGCCTGCCTGTAGAGAGGTCTGTATGTAATTGTTCATTGCCTCTCTTTCCGCGCCGGAGATGGAATACAGCCTCCCCTTGGGCAAGGCCGCCCCCGCTCGTAGCTCAATGGCACAGTCATAGGGCCTGTGGGGAGGCAAAGAAGTGGCCTTCGCCTTACTAAAGGCCTGGCCAAGGTCGTGATAGCATAGTGGCACAGCAGATAGATCAACATTGTCATCTATGGAAACTGTTTCAGGTGAGGACGACACTGACCCAGACTCCGCCCCAACACTGCCCGCTAGGACTCTCCTGCCACTGCTGAAACAATGTTTCTCACATTCCTTACACCACCCCCTTACCAGCCCCGATTTCCAGTCAATAGCCGGATTATGTCTGCACAACCACGGGAAACCCAACACTATGGCCTGGTTCTCTGAGTTGAATACATGAAATCTTAACTGTTCCTTGTGGTTACCAATCATTAGCGTTACTGGTTCCGTGACATGGGTTATCTTAAATAATTTATTCCCATTCAAAGCATTAGCCTCTAAAGGACGTGACAAAGTCTCAGTTTTCAGACCCAACTCCCGAACCACCCCCCAGTCCATTAGACTCTTGTCTGCCCCTGAGTCAATGAGCACCCCTTGAGTCAACACCTGGTTCCCCACTGAACACGATACCTGTGTCAGCTGGCAAGGAGATCCTTCCGTGGGGCCTGACTGGGTGGTCGGACCGCTTCTACTTGCAGAAGAAGCGGAACCCTTGGCCGGACAGTCGTTGAGACGATGTCCGGGCTGCCCGCAATAAAAACACAGGCCCTGCTGGAGGCGCCGCTGTCGCTCCTCAGGGGTGAGTCGGGCCCGACCAACCTGCATGGGCTCCGTCTGGAGATCCGGGGACGTACGGCGTCCACTCCCGCTGAATACCGCTGGTCCTGCCTCTCGTCCGCTGCTGGTCCCTGGTGCTCCACGCCTCCGGTAACGACGGTCCCGTATCCAGTTGTCTGTACGGATGGCCGCCTCGATCACCGCCTCGACGTCCGGCAGCTCCTGGGGTCCCAGCTGGTCGTGAACCTGGTCGTTGATTCCCTCCAAAAAAAGCGTCTACCAGGGCTGGCTCCCCCCAGCCACTGTCCCTAGCTAGTGGACGAAACTGAATGGCATAGTCCGCAACTGTCCTGTTGCCTTGCATGAGTCTCATAAGTGCTCGAGCTGCCTGCCTACCCGGTCGGGTATGGTCAAAAACCCTGCGCAGTTCTGCAATAAACTGCTCTGGTGATGAGCAGAGCACTGAGTCCCGAGCCCACTCCGCGGTGGCCCAAGCTGCCGCTCTTCCTGTCAGGTGGGATGTTATGAATGCAACTCACGACTGGGGAGTAGGAAAGGCATCTGGGTTCATCTTGAAATGCAAGTCATATTGAACCAAGAATGGTCTACATAGTTCAGACTCACCGGAGAACTTCTCCGGAGGTGCCAAGCGAGGCGGTGTTTGAACAACCACGGGTGCGGCAGCAGCAGGTAGGCTTTGGCTGGGGGTAGCAGGAGGCAGGGGAGCTGATGGCTGAGAGTGCAGATAATTAAGTAGATCACGCACACTGTGAGCTAGCGCGTCTACCTGGGCCGACATGGAGTGTCTCAATTCCTCTTGACGTGAGGACAAAGTAGCTACATTACGGCCCAACGTAGCAGCCTGCTCCTCCTGCTGAGTGAGTCTGTCATCATGGAACACGACTAGGTCTCTGAGCTGACTGGAGTCGGCTGGGTTCATCCTGGCCAGTACGTTCTGTTAGAATTTGGCAAAAACACAGGAAGAAAAGAACCCAAATGCTCGACTCAAAGCAAAGTAACAACAAAGGCTTTATTAACAAAACAGAAAACAACAGTACAGGGAGGGACTGACACTCTAACCTGGCTACCTGGAAATACAACGAAAACAAGCATCACGGCTATCAAAATTACAAAATAAACAACAGAGCAAGCTATGAACATTACAACTGAAAATACCCTGCCACTGGCTACTCTTGCTACTCAAACTGCAGGGGAAAAAGAGAACTAAGATGCTCACAAACGGTGAGGAAAAATGGCAAAAATACTAACAAAAAGCGCTCACAAACGTGTGAGGGAGAATCTAAGCAAATAGCACACTAAACACAGAGAACTGACTACACTGACAGACAAACACGAGGGAGACAATCACAAAAACGAAGCAACAGCTCGATGAACAGACAACACTCTGACAAAGGAATGGGAAACCTGACAAGAAGCGATGACGTGGACAAAGGCTGGTAGACTTGGCTCACGGACACAAGACGTACTGGCACAAAACAAAGGGAGACAGACATATATACACTAGGTAATGGGGGAACAGCTGGAAACAACCACCGGGAAACACAGGGCAGGAAAAGTGAAGCTGAAACACAAGGGAGGACAATTAATTTCAAAATAAAACAGGAACTGACAAGACCAAATGACAAGACTGAAATAATAAACACACTTAACTTGACAGATATGACAAAAATGGGCTGGTCAGTAGTAAATTTTGTCTAAACAATAAGATTAAGGAAATATCTTTCAAAATTATACACAGAACATATCCAGCCAAAAAAACCTTTAGAAAGATTTAACATTGATATTGAATATTCCTGTGATTTCTGTGGCTTGAGTGAAGAATCTGTTTCACATTTATTTTATCACTGTTTGTATTCACAAATGTTTTGGTTAAATGTACAGACTTTTATCCAAGGAAGAACCGGACACTCACTGCAGCTGCAGGAGAGGGACATTTTTCTTTACTTTGATGACAGCAGGATGGAAAAGGACTTGTTTTTTTTTTTTGTGGAAAAATTCCACATTCATAAAAGAAAATGGTCTAACAACAAACCCAACTTCACTCTGTTTTTGCAGGAACTTTATCAGTACAGCACCATTACAGACAGCATTGAAAACCTTATAAGGCATTAAAAACAAATTTGATTTTGGAAAAAATTTTAGTTAATTAATATGCTTTTTGAATTTTTATTTATTTATCAGTTATTTCTTTTTTCTGTGTATATATGAATATATGTATGGATATAATGTTTATATATATCTATATGTATAGATGTAAGTGTAGTGGCTACTTGTCTTTAATCAAAAATAAATAATCAAAAGTCAAAAGAATAAAGAAATAAAACGAAATCAAATAAATCAAAGGACCACTAAGGTACCCAGGGATTAATTTACGCAGGTGAAAAGGAAAGCCATTGTCCAGGCAAAAGATTTCTGCGGTTTATTTCCCATTTTTAAGCAAACAACAAAGAACAATGGTCTCTGCTGCCTCTCTTGCCTGGTTAAAAACCATAGCCCTTCCCGGTGCCCAGCTCACCTATCCCTGCCTACCCCTACATATAGATTCACCCAGTGCACACCTGGCTACCCGGTACTTTCAAAATAAAGGCATTAATCACTCAAATGAACTAAAATAATTATACTAATTCTATAATGAAACTAAAGGTGTACACTTCAAAACCCCCCAAAAAATAACTAAATGTTTAACTATTGAATATCACAAAATAACAAATAGCTCCAACACACCGGCCCCTAATTGTGAAAAATATAAACTCACAATTACTTTTATTCTGTAAGGGAGCTATTCTTTCTTCTCATCTCAACTATACTATGTAGAATCTTCTGTCTTCTTCCAGATGGCTGTTAGGAAAAAACAAAGACAGAGGGAGGACAGAACAGAATGTGAGAGAGAAAGAATGAATTAATGTCTTTGATCCTAGACTGTGGCCTCCATGAGCAGGCAGATCTTCATTATGGGCCTCTCCAGGACACTGCTCTTAGTTTGGAGACACACAGAACGGACCAAACCTTTAGAATCAGACTTCATCCAAGATCCTCTTGGAGCTGTAGCATCAGCAATAATGACAATGTCTCCTGGAGAGAAGCTTCTTCTTGACCTTGTCCACTTTTGCCTTTCCTGCATTACAAGCAAGTCTTCAGATATCCATCTTTTCCAAAAGAGTTGTGCAATATACTGTACTTGCTTCCATCTTCTCCTGGCGTACAGGTCACTCTGCTTAAAGATTCCTGGTGGAAAGATGGGTTTTCCTTTTAAGAAAAGAATATGATTTGGTGTCAGGGCCTCAAGGTCGTTGGGGTCATCCGAAACCTTTGTAATGGGTCTGTCGTTCAGTATTGCCTCAATTTCACAAAACAACGTTTGCAGGCCCTCATCATCCAATACCTGCTGTCCAAGCACAGAGGAGAGTATACCTTTTACTGAACGAATCAGACGCTCCCAAACGCCACCTTGATGTGAGGCTGCTGGCACGTTAAAGCTCCACTTAATCCCATCGTGAATCAAGGCACCTTGGATTCTCTCATTATTTAAACCAGCAAGGTTTAGCTTTAACTCCTTGTTTGCTCCAGTGAAATTTGTTCCATTGTCAGACCTCAAACTTGACACTGGACCTGCAGATAAATCTTCTCACTGCATTAATGCAAGAGTCTGTATCAAGGGAGTGTGCCACCTCCAGGTGCACTGCACGACTGGTCAGACAAGTGAAAAGCACTCCATACCTTTTAAGAAAGCTTCTTCCTCTCTTCACCTCTAGGGGACCAAAATAATCAACTCCCACATCTGTGAAAGGAGCCTTGTCAGGCATGACCCTCTCCTCAGGCAAGTCTGCCATCTTCTGCTCTCCAAGTTTTCCTCTATAGCGTCTACATACAGTGCATTCTGTGATTGTTTTTCTCACAGCAGAGTTGGCATTGATTATCCAATATCTCTGTCGAAGCCTGTGCAACATGTGGTTTCTACCAGCGTGTCCTAGTTGTTGATGGATGTGACGTAAAATACGCTGGGAAACATGCAGATCTTTTGAAAGAATGACAAGATGTTTGGTCTCTGATGGTAAGGCCGATTTGTGCAAGTGACCACCAACTCTGAGAATGCCATCCTCTGGTATGGGATCCAGCTTGTACAGTGGGCTGTCCTTGGAAAGTTTATCTGAGCCGTGTTTCAATGAAGCAATTTCGCTTTTGAACCTATGTTTCTGAACAAAACGAAGTATTGCCTTTTCTGCCTCATCACAACACTGTGGAGTCAAGATTTTCCCTCCAAGTATGGCTTTGAAGCTCCGAAGTTTCTCAGTAGCTTGAAGTTCTTTTCTCTTTTGGCTCAGAAGCAAAAGAATTTTTCTAAGCTCAAGGAACCAGGCAACAGATGTTTTAAGTTTCCACCATGATGAGAAGTAGCTGATGAGATGGTCTGTGGGATCTTCTGAGTGCTTGTTGATGGCATACACTGCTGATTTTCTTTTTACCTCTGGATCATCAGCAGGAATCATAGCTGGCTCAATGTCAGCTATAGGCCACTCCCTAGATGACAAACAGAGGAACTCTGGGCCTTTAATCCATCTTCCATTTGTGAGAAATTCCTCAGCTTTCAATCCACGAGATGCTTCATCAGCAGGATTCAGCTTGGTGCCCACATACCTCCACTGCGCAACATCTGTAGCTTCTCTAATAATGGAGACTGTGTTGGCAACAAAGGTATGGAAACGTCTGGTTTCATTACAGATGTACTTGAGGACAGTTGTGCTATCAGTCCAAAACACTGACCTCTCCACCTGCCACTGAAGTTCCTTCTGAAGCATCGCATCCACTCTGACGGCAAGAACTGCTGCTGTGAGCTCCAGACGAGGAATGGTGGTTTGCTTCAGAGGGGCAACCCTGGCCTTTCCCACAAGAAATGAAACATGCACATTATCACCATCTTCCAGTCTCAGATAAGACACGGTGCCATAACCAACTTCACTGGCATCAGAAAAATGATGAATTTGTGCTGTCACAGGTGTTCCAAAACCCTGAGGTTTTATGCAGCGATCCACCTTGAATCCACACATCCTTTGGAGGTCATTCAACCAATCAGTCCATTGCTTGGAAAACGATGGGGAAATTTGTTCATCCCACTTCAGGCTTCTTCTGCAGAGCTCCTGCAACATTAACCTGGCTGACATGGTGAAGGGAGCCAAAAATCCTAATGGATCATACAGTGAGCTAACCACAGACAAGATGCCTCTCCTGGTCTGTGGTCGTTCTTGCACTGAGGTTCTGAACATGAACGTATCAGATTCAACACACCATTGCAGTCCAAGCGCTCTTTCCATAGGAAGCTGGTCTGTGTCCAAATCCAACTCTTTCATTTCTGTTGCTCTGATGTCACCTGGGATAGACATCAACACAGAACGGCTGTTTGTAACCCATTTTGGAGACTGAATCCACCTTTGTGACAGAGTGCAGTCAAGTCCTTTACCATTTGAATTGCATCTTCCTCCGAGGCTGTAGACTTCAGGCAGTCGTCTACATAAAAGTTATGGTTGACTGTGCTGATTACTTCAGGAGGAAAATCAGATGCACTGTCCTCTGCAGTTCTCCTCAAGGCATAATTTGCGCAACTGGGGGAAGATACAGCTCCAAACAAATGTACCCTCATTCGGTATTCTGCTGGTTCATGGTCAGTGTTGCCCTGGGGCCACCAAAGAAATCGGAGGAAATTCACATATTTGTCGGGTACCCGCACCTGATGAAACATGGCATGGATGTCCGCCATGACTGCAACAGGTTCCTTCCTGAACCGAATGAGGACCCCGATAAGAGTGTTGGTGAGATCAGGGCCCTGCAACAGCTGTTGGTTCAGTGATGTTCCTTTATATACGGCCCCACAGTCAAACACAACTCTCAGTTTTCCTTTGGTAGGGTGATGTACTCCATGATGGGGAATGTACCATACTTTTCCATCATCCTGTCCCAGCTGATCTATGGGTACCATTTCAGCATAGCCTTGAACCAACATGTCACTGAGAAATGAAGTATACTCCTCATTGTAGTTGACATTTCTCTCAAATTTCCTCTTCAGGCCTTGAAGCCGCTGCTCTGCCACACAGCGGTTATTTGGCAAGACAGGATCTTTTTCTCTGAAAGGTAAGTCAATACAGTAATGTCCATCTTTCAGTTCTGTTGTAGTTTGAACAGTCTTCATGAATTTAATGTCCTCTTTGGACATTTCCAATTGCCCCAATGATGTTCTCTCATTAAAATCATGATTATATTGACTGATGAGAATCTCTTCCAGATGTTCCACAGAGATGCGATTGGCCGTGACCACAGAGCAACCAGTCTTGACTCTGTTGCCATCTCCACCACGCAGCGGTCCATTAATTACCCAGCCGACTCTTGTTCGGACTGCATATGGTCCCTCATTTTGGCTGTTTATCAGCTCCCAGGGCTCCATTACCTTTGGTGCATCTGTACCAATGAGTGAATCCACCTCTGTGTCCACATCATGAAGCTTTATGTTGCTCAGATGTGACCACTTTGCAACATCCTCTTGCTGTGGGATGTTCAATCGTGACACTGGCATAGTCTTTTGAGTCAGAACATTAGGTAACTTGATAAAAATCATCCATTTCCATGCCAGACACTTCCAAACCAGACAATACAGTAGTACTCACAATCTTCCTCTGACCCATAGTTCTCAACAAAATGTTGGCTGGTTTGTCACTTAGGCCAAGTCTCTTTGCCAGACTGACGGTACAGAATGTACCTGAACTCCCAGGATCCAGGAATGCGTATGTTTGCACAACTTTGTTACTCATCGGGCATTTAACCTGGACTGCAACAATGGAGAAGACAGCATGATCTTCATCACCGGTCCCTATATGACCACATGTCTGAGATGATTCATGAGAAACGCTCGGTGGAGGGCTCACAGATTGCTGTGCATCTTTAAAGGATGAACTTTTATACTTTTCCTGAATATGAAGGACTGATGGATGCTTCTGATAACACACACTACAAACCAAACGACTCCTGCAGTCTTTACTTGTATGGCCAACCTTCAAACAACCAAAACAAATTCCATTTTCCTTTATGAAATTTATCTTGTCGCGATGCATCTTTGACTTGAAGTGTGAGCATTTATCCAAAATTTGACTATTTTGTTTGCAAAGTAAACAACATTTGAATTCACTTTGGACAGAAGAGGACTTGATGTTTTTCTCTGTGTAGATTTTTCCTCCATCTTTTACTGCAGTGACACTGGTAGCAAAAGTGCCTCCATTTCTTCTTTGTTTTCTGTGACTAGCATTGGAAACTTTACTGCGGCTGGCAGATTGCAGATCTTGAATATTACCAAAAAGTGGGTCAGAGGCTATTCTGACTTGTCTCTCAACAAAGGTCACAAGGTCAGTGAACACTGCTCTACATCCATTTTGCTCCTGCAGATCACATGCAACACTTCGTCACTTTTGCCGTAGCTTGTAGGGAAGTTTCATCACAATATTTCTCAGATTTGAGGGCACATCCAACTCTTTCATATACATGATTTGCTGTGTTAAATTGCAACAGCCTCGAAGAAACAGAGAAAATGATTGCAGTGCTTGGACATACTCTGCTTTAATGGAGGGCAGTTATGAATCCTGTCCATGTAAGCAGAAGCAATTTTATATTTGTTGCCAAAATGTTCATCAAGAAAGGATTTAGCTCTTTGGTATCCCATGTTAGGTGGTAAATGCTGGCAGCTCTTTACAAGGTCTCTTGGCTGCCCCCTGGTGTACTGTTCCAAAAATGTCAAGCAATCACTGAAGTTGTTGGTTTTTCTTTCTACACAGTTTTCAAAAGTTCTCATAAAGGACTGAAACTGAAGAGGGTCACCATCAAACACAGGAATATTTCTCATTGGCAGAGCGGATGCTTGATTTTGCTGAACCAACAATTCAGTGATGTTATTCTGGCGTTGCATGATGTTCACAATATCATTGCAGGTGATGTTGTTATTGGCTAGATTCAGCGTATCATGAACCACTTGTGCTTTGTGTTCTTGAATTTGGCTTGTCCCTGGGCTGCTGTCAGTTTGTGTCACTACTGCTCGTTTAGGTCTGACAATATAGGATTCACATCCCGTTGACTGAGCATCATAAACCATCCGTGTTGCACTCACTTGGGTATTAGTTATTAATGGTGTAATATCAGTTCATGTCATTGGCACTTGTTTAGGCCTGACAGTGACAGCATGAACACCATGATGAGATCTACGCTGAGACTTATTTGCATCATCCCTTTCTGGAACAAAATCATCAACATGAGGATTCAGGTGGCTTGTTACATGTGCCTCATTCTGCTTCCCTTCAAGATATGAGTTCATTCCATCAGATCCTTTAGAACCACACTTTGAGTTGATTTCCACCACGTGAAGTTTTGCATTGGCTGCAGCCAGTTTCCAAGGCCAACTGCTCCTTTTCCTTTCTGAGTTCCTCCTCTTTGGCTTCCCACAAGTGTTTCCTTTTTTATGCAGCCATGCGCTCCATTAGTGCTGCCTTATCAGCTTCTGCTTTTATTCTTGCAGATAAAGTGGATGAGGCTTTGGATAACTGTGAATGTGCTCTGGAATCATACTCCTTTTGACATAAAATATTTGAAGCACTGTCTTCAGGATTAATCTCATTAGAAACCACACTTAGATGATCAGGATTTTCCATATCATTGTCATTTGATTGCACATATGGGTGACCAGCATCAGATAACCAACTCTTTACATTTGCAGTGAAATCAGAAAACATGATCCTTTTTGCTTGAAAATATGTATTTTGCCGTTCAACTTCATCTTCTGGCAAATTCATATTTAAGATGGCTTCATGTCATTTGCGTCCTCGTAACACTTGACAAATTTATTCAGCTCAGACTGCACAGAGTTTACATTGTCAGCGGATTCCATCAAAACATGCATTTGTTCCATGTTCCTCTTTGCTTGTTTGCATTTTAATGACCTCTTTTCTTGGCACGTAGTGACATAAAATGCCAAGCCCTTTGATGTAAACTTGATATTCCGCTTGGAAAGCGCGGACATAGTGTCACTCTTCACAACTGATGCAACTTCAGACATGTTTCCTTTATATTAAGCACTTTTCAGTATCCTTTAATTCCCATTCTTTATTTGCAACAATTAGGGAATGCAGGGAAAACGCTCGTTACACAGACACGGCTCCTCATCAGATATTTTATGAATGAAATAAAGTGTGGCTGGCCGGAGGCGTAATGCGCAACCACAAGCGCGTACAATCCATACGTATCGTCAAACTTCCCAATATTCATCCAGTGAAACAATAACTCAAAACACTCCAATAGTTAAGCCGTTTTGCTTTACAGCCTTCAAGCAAATAGGTTTCACATACCGATGCTGTTGGGTAGTTTTGCGATGTAGGCCACACACTCTCCAAACGCCACGTCTTTGTCCATCAATCCTCGAACATGAGCGCTCCCAGCTTCCAGAAAGTCCATCCACAGGAACGTTAACTTTAGGGTGGTTTTTTACTTTATGTAGTGGCTACTTGTCTTTAATCAAAAATAAATAATCAAAAGTCAAAAGAATAAAGAAATAAAACGAAATCAAATAAATCAAAGGACCACTAAGGCACCCAGGGGATTAATTTACGCAGGTGAAAAGGAAAGCCATTGTCCAGGCAAAGTCAGATTTCTGCGGTTTATTTCCCATTTTTAAGCAAACAGCAAAGAACAATGGCCTCTGCTGCCTCTCTTGCCTGGTTAAAAACCATAGCCCTTCCCGGTGCCCAGCTCACCGATCCCTGCCTACTCCTACATATAGATTCACCCAGTGCACACCTGGCTACCCGGTACTTTCAAAATAAAGGCATTAATCACTCAAATGAACTAAAATAATTATACTAATTCTATAATGAAACTAAAGGTGTACACTTCAAAACCCCCCAAAAAATAACTAAATGTTTAACTATTGAATATCACAAAACAACAAATAGCTCCAACAGTAAGTGTATACATATGTGTATATGTTTTTTTTACATATACTCTTAATATGATTATATATAAGTTTTGTATTTCTTACCCCTAGTTAAACAGTTTTGTTATGTATATATTTGTTAATAAAGTATGAAATAAACACAACTGCCTCCATATGAGCGACCCGCTCTATGTAAAGACAGATAACTGATTCTTCACCCAGGAGGATAAGTCAGATTGTTGGCATATGTTATTTTACACCAATGAGGATCTATTTATGAATGAAGACGTTGATTTGAGGTAATAAAATACTTAAAAATTACATAGTGTCCCTTTAAAATAAAGAGACAAAACCTTATGCATTGTTTCAAATTGAGTTGTTGAAACCAGAAGAATAGAATGATCTTTATTGTCATTAAGAAACTGAACAACGAAATTGTAGAGCTTCTCCCTTTTCAGTGTACAAGAATAAATAAAATAGGAATTAATTATGAAAAAGAAGTAAATAAATCTTCGACTGTAAATACAAAATAAGTATAATGGATTTATATACAAATGTGATTATGAATTTACAACAAGGATAAATACTGAATATATAAACAGGAAATGTATTGTATGTATGTATTGCAGCAGATGTTAAGACTATGTACAAGACAGCACGATCTGATATCACCTAGTAATTAACAGTCCTGGACAACTGAGACAATAGTCCTGGAGCACTAACCCTAAGCTTTACCCTAACTCTAAAAACTTTGACATTTGTCCAGGACTGTTAAGTACTTGGTGATATCAGATCATCCATTAATCTGTTGGTCCACTGTGGATCAGTGTTGGAGCCTGTTCAGACCAGTAGGGGGCAGTAGTGCAGCGTTTGTAACTGTAAACATTGTTAAACAGCTTTTGGCAAACTCACTCCAAAACACACACGTGATTACAGTGCAGTTGTGTTTATTTCATGCTTTATTAACAAATATATACATAACAAAACTGTTTAGCCAGGGGTAAGAAATACAAAACTTATATATAATCATATTAAGAGTATATGTAAAAATCATACACACATATACAGTCATGGAAAAATTATTAGACCACCCTTGTTTTCTTCAATTTCTTGTTCATTCTAATATCTGGTACCACTAAACGTATAATACAATGAACACAACAAAAAATGCAGCTGGTCACATAATACTTTATGTCCTATTTGACATTCTTAAGCTTAATTGATTCCCAGGGTATATAAGAGGCCATTTCATGTCACAAGCAGCACTGCACATGCAAAGGCCTAGAGTGGTTTCCTGCTTACATTCAAGCCGTAGCACAACTCAGAAGTTGTCAGCTCTCATAATGCCTAAAACAAAAGAATTATGTGAAGCAACAAAGGCAGCCATCTTGGCACTGCTGGAAATTGGCATGAGTGAGAGACAGGTAGCGAAAAAACTGAAGATCTCCAAGACAGCCGTTCATTACAACAAAAAAAAACAAGCTGAACATGGCACTACCAAATTGCTACCTGGCCGTGGCAGGAAACGTCTTTCTACCCCACGAGATGACCGTGCACTCATCCGTTCCTGTGTCAGGAATCGTCGTCAGACCTCCAGGGACCTTAAAAATGAGTGGGCACTGTCGAGAAATGTGACTTGCTCGGCAAGGACAGTTCGAAACCGACTTGTTGAAGCTGGTTTGAAGTCACACAGAGCACGCAAGAAGCCCTTCATCAATGAAAGGCAGAGGAAGGCCCGGTTACTCTTTGCTCGAGACCACAAGGATTGGACTGTTGATGATTGGGCTAAGGTTCTCTTCAGTGATGAATCCAATTTTGAATTGATGCCCACTCCAGCCAACTTACTGGTTAGGAGGAAGCCTGGAGAAGCTTACAACCCAGACTGTCTTGCCCCTACAGTAAAACATGGGGGTGGATCAGTCATGATCTGGGGTTGTTTCAGTCTGAGTGGAACAGGGCAAATGCAATTGTGTGAAGGCCAAATGAACCAGGTCAAGTACAGGACTACCCTTGAAAACAGTCTTCTTCCATCAGCTGGAAAACTCTTTCCTGCCTCGAATGACTGGATTTTCCAACAAGACAATGCCCCTTGCCACACGGCAAGGTCAGTTAAAGCCTGGATGGAGAACCACAACATTCGCACCATGCCTTGGCCTGCTCAATCACCAGATCTTAATCCAATTGAAAACCTGTGGAAAATCATCAAACTCAAAATGGAGAACCACAAGCCCAAAAACAAAGAAAATTTGTTTGAATTTGTCCAACAGGAATGGGCTGCTGTGACAGCAGAACAATGTCAGAAGCTGGTGGAGAGCATGCCAAGACGCATGGCTGCAGTCATCAAAAACAATGGTAATGCAATCAAGTATTAACTCTTGTGTGTATCATGTGTTTAAAGCAAACAGAAAAGAAAACATGGAATGCTTAAAAGTAGTGTTTTTGGCGGTACAATGCCATAGCTATTGATGTAAGAATTTAAGTAATTTTGGTTATTATCAAGAAAACCATGGAAAATGAATACTCCTTAGTTCTTAAATTAAACTCTCATGAGCTATTTTTGTTGTTATCATTATAATTGCCCAAACAAATGTACCTTTAGTTGAGCCAGGCATTAAAATGAACAAGAAATTGAAGAAAACAAGGGTGGTCTAATAATTTTTTCCATGACTGTATATACACTTACATATAGACATATATAAACATTATATCCATACATATATTCATATATACACAGAAAAAAAAGAAATAACTGATAAATAAATAAAAAAAATCAAAAAAGCATATTAATTAACTACAAATTTTTCCAAAATCAAATTTGTTTTTAATGCCTTATAAGGTTTTCAATGCTGTCTGTAATGGTGCTGTACTGATAAAGTTCCTGCAAAAACAGAGTGAAGTTGGGTTTGTTGATAGACCATTTTCTTTTATGAATGTGGAATTTTTCCACAATAAAAACAAGTCCTTTTCCATCCTGCTGTCATCAAAGTAAAGAAAAATGTCCCTCTCCTGCAGCTGCAGTGAGTGTCCGGTTCTTCCTTGGATAAAAGTCTGTACATTTAACCAAAACATTTGTGAATACAAACAGTGATAAAATAAATGTGAAACAGATTCTTCACTCAAGCCACAGAAATCACAGGAATATTCAATATCAATGTTAAATCTTTCTAAAGGTTTTTTGGCTGGATATGTTCTGTGTATAATTTTGAAAGATATTTCCTTAATCTTATTGTTTAGACAAAATTTACTACTGACCAGCCCATTTTTCTTCCAGTCTATATCATTATAAAGAGACGACCAAAAAACTTTAGCAGAAGGAACAGTTATGTTTACCAAAAAATTTCTAATGTATTTATTTGAACCATTGTTTTTGTGACATCAATATTTTCCAGAGAAATACTGTTTATAGAAGTTGTCATGTGGATCTGGGATCTAGAGCCCACAAGAAGCTGTGGTACATTCCTTGGAATAGCATTAAAGATTATATCATATTCTTTTGGTGTAACTGCAATACCAAATTTGTCAATAAATTCTTCATATAACAACAGTTGCCCATCAGTCTTCATGAGTTGTGAGACTAAAATAATCCCATTATTGACCCAGATTTTGTCATATAAATATCTGTTTTTATACTGAATACTGCTGTTATTCCAAAGGTAATAATTATGTTTGTACACCATTTTCCATGCCAGCTTGATTGTGGAAATTTGCTAATTTCACAGGTAATTTATCTGGATTATAATCACATTTCAACAGGAATTTAAGTCCTCCAATTGAATTAAAAATATATTTTGGGAAAGCATTCCAAATATTATCTTCCTCCTTCATCAATTTCGTCAGCCATTTAATTTTAAAAGTATTATTTAATGTTTCAGTACTTAGGACCTCCAAACCCCCATTTGTCTCGTGTTAGATAGTACCTCTTTTTTTAGATAATGACATTTATTTCTCCATATGAAGTTGAATAAAATTTTATCCAGTTTTTTATATATTGTAGTAGGCATTCCTAAAGTCAGAGAATTACAGTGCAGTTGTGTTTATTTCCTGCACCTTATCAAACACATTCATTGATCTGATCAGTTCAGTCAAACAAGACAGGATAAAGTGTGCTTAGAATTAGCAGAACAAATACTCAACTTTTAAATGATGTATATCCTAGCATATTGTATTATCAGTAGTTTTCACCAGCCCAGAAAAGCAGCCCTATTTAGTCCAGAAAGTCACCAGCAGGCTACAGTCCATTTAAGTAATAAATACTACAGTTACACAAATGTTGTTATTGACTTTACACAACTGGAGACAGTCACTGAGCTGTGACATATGCTGGAATAATCTGATGTTTTCTGTTTGACATAGAAAAGCAGGTAGAGGACAAGCCCTCCTCCGAGGGCTTGTCCTCTACCCCTCCCAGCCTCTAACGAAGCACTGGAGAGCTCCGACCTGGGAGGAAACAGGCTGGAGACTTGCGTGGCTTAGGACATCTCAAGGAGATAAACTCGGGTAGCACAAAAAGCTACCCACTGATCTCCAGGAGATGAACAGAAGCAGCATAAAAGGCTACCCACTGACCTCCAGCAGCTCCACGACCAAAGGTCAGAGCTCCCCAGTTGGTTTGAGGACCGGGACTGAACCTCTGCAAACTGCCTCCTTTCACAACCTCGGTTCAGGAGGATTGTGACGTCACAAGTGACATCAATGTACACAAGCCCCGCCCATTCGCATCGTTCGCTAGGATTTGAATACAAACATTCAGAATGTATTATATGCTATAGTGTAAGAAGTAACCAAATATATTCATAGATTGTCTGATACAACATGTACATTTTTACCATCATATTCAAGATCCACATTATTGCTTTCACTTTCACTTTTGCATATTATTCTATTAAGTTATTTTTATATTGCTAAAGTCTGAATCCTTTTTTTTTTAAAGAGAAGACAACTCTTGAATTGATAAACCAAATCATACTACATGTGTCTGGTCTTTTTTCCCTTAGACATAGTCATCAGTCACATATTTAACAATAGACACAGTCTGATCATTACAGCTAAGCAGGCTAAGAGAAGGGTTAAAATGATGTTTAGGAGAAATATTTATAGATTAAACTAAATAACCAAGTAGTTGTCATGTTTAGCCAGTGGCTCAATAAGTAGCCTAATCGTAGGCTACATGGTGACTGCTATCAGAGAAGGTAAGGTAAACGTGGCTCCACTGATTAGGTGATTTAGGCATATTTATCTGTCTTCTCCAAACGATGAAAGTGACATATTTGTAAAAGTGTTTCTAGTTTAGCAAAGGATGAGACAGGAGAATGGACAGACTGGTTGGAGATGATAGAAAGTCAACAGGAACTCAAATAATCACTGGTTCAACCAAGGAATGCAGATTATCATGTGTGAAGCGCAGCACTGGAGCCTTGAAGAAGATGGACTAGAGCAGCAGAAGAAGAGCACACCTGGTGACACTGCTGTCAGCTAAGAACAGAAACTGAGGCTACAGTTCACATGACAGTGAGTTCACTGGACTCCACTGGTGTCCACAGTCACCAGATCTCAATCCAATAGAGCAGCTTTAGGATGTGGAGGAAAAGAGATTCTCATCATAGATGATCAGCTGACAAATCTGCAGCAGCTGAGTGATGCCATCATGTCAATATGGACCAGAATCTGTGAGGAATGTTTCCAACACCTCGTAGAAAGGACGACACCAAGAATTAAGACAGTTCTGAAGGAAAAAAGGGGTCCAACCTTTTACTGGCAAGGTGTACCTAATAAAGTGACTGGAGAGTGTAAACAGCTTAAGGTCACAGGTCACAGATCAGCTATTCTTAGAGCCTTGGTGGTACATGGAAAAAGACAGCAAAATAAAGAATTTAGTTGAAAAGTCTTTTTCTCAGAAAGCTTGTGTGATTTTTGTTGTCCTGTGAAGAAGCACAAAACGAGTGGGCTTCATTGCTGTTGTTCACAAACCAACAGGTGACTTCATGATAGCTCCGTCCACTCGTTATATACAGTCTATGGTCTGATTACAGCATATTAACAAACATCAAGAGTGAACTTAAGTTGTTTTCACTAAATTTCCACCAATGAGGTCTTGGATAATGAAAGAGGAGGATTCACATGGACTCTTCTTGTGAACATGATCCCATCTGAAGGCAGCACATGGACATGATGGACGCTTGAGTTGAAATGTCAGCTTTATATATATATATATATATATATATATATATATATAGATATATATATATATATATATATATATATACACACATATATATATATGTACATTTATATATAAATATATACGTATACAAATCTACGTGTATATATATGTATATATATACACGTAGATTTGTATACGTATATATTTATATATAAATGTACATACATATATATATATATATATATATATATATATATATATATATATATATATATATATATATCTATATCTGTGAAATAAAACTTTCATGGTACACAGAGGGGTAGTTACTGAGTCACTGAGGGTGGGCAGTGTATAGTCATGGTAACAATTAGCCATCAGCAATAGTAACATGAAGTAATCTACTAGGTTTGGCAGCCCCAATGTCAAGTTGAAAAAGTAAAAATTGGCAAAAATCTGCGCAGATTCCAAATTAATCTGAGTTGAGGCCTTGCTTATTGCTTTGATCAGAGCCTCCACCAACAACAGTATAGGGTTTTTACTGTTCAAGCTTTGCACAGGACACGTTTGAGGGTCCTGCAATAGTGGGTCTCAGGGGGACGCCTCTAGACCTCACAAATCTTGATCATGTGTCATACTACGGTGCACTAACTGTACTGGTAGCATCTCTCCATACAAAAGAGTGACAACAGAGGGTGAGACCCTCCGATTGGATAGAGGACACACGAGGTACCACCTGAATCAGTGTGCTAAAGCCTCCATATCCACTAGAACAGCAGTATCAAACTCCATTTCATTGAAGGCCAAATTAGCGTTATGGTTATTATTGGTTTTGGTAATGACTTTGAACTATCCATGTATTTTAAGTATAACAAGGCTAAATGTTTCTGATATACAGCTTGTAGTGTTAAAAGCAGCAAGGTCACTATATAGACTCATTAATATCTCACAGGTGGGATGTTAGTGAATTTTACAAAAGACTGAAGATTGAATGCAGATATCAGTCCAGTTGGTCCTTCAGAATAAACTCTATACATCGGGCTGGCTCATTGTCTTTCTTCATAAAGCTAGTCAAGCTTGCACTGAGTATTTATTCTTATACATACGGTAGGTCAAAATAAAGGTCTCATGTTAATAAACACAGTTCTATCAAGAGACAAAAACACCGAAGGGCTTTTATTTTGAAATTAGAGCAGGAAGTCTTGAGTAAAATAACACTTAATGGATTGTTTTATCTGTGTCTGCTATTGTTGCTTGTTGTGTTGTTTTGCTATTATTGTATTTTGCAGACACACTGGAGGCAGGTGGAAATGAGACATCCAGGATACAGACAGCCAGTTTAACCAGTGTACCTCAAAAGGGGTCAGATTGATTTCAACTGGAAAAGAAGATGGCCCAGTGTTCAGCTGAAATGGAGGGATTGTCCATCCTACCACCAGGATCTGACGACGAGCAATGATGTTAATAAAGGGGAGCCATCACTGAGACAACAAGTGTCTGCTGCACTCCCTGGTCAAGCTGAAGGTCCACTGCATCGGCTCCAACCAGGAGACTACGTGGTCATGAAAGACTTCAGAAGGAAAAGATGGAAACACAGACGCTGGCAAGGCCCGTTCCAGATCCTCCTCACCACGGACACAACAGTGAAGGTTGCAGAAAGAGCAACATGAATCTACACGTCCCACTGCAAAAGTACCAGCTCCAACTGACCCACCACCTGGAGATCCACAATATCAGGAGGAGGTAAAAGCGCTCCCTGCTACATGTGACGTGCCAAGTCACCAACTGAACAGATGGTGAAAGTAAACGCTCTGTTCCAACGAAACCATGATGCCAGAACAGCGGACAAGAAACAAAGAAATCTAAAGACATCTGCACCAGCATACAGTCAACTTTTCAACATTTTCATAAATATTCATGTGATTATAATGCCTTTATGATGATTCTAATGTCTGTTTATTCTGTGTTACAACCAGGTTCACTGCAAGCCCAGAATGGTGATCGTTCCCATGGAGACCACGGAGGTGTTTTCCCCTCATCTGACAATCGATGGGGTTTTTCTCCTCTGGGCTCTATGAGAGGGTCATTCATGAATTTTTCCCTAGAAAAGGGTTTTCGCCTGAATTTGCGGTGTAACCATTGATAGGTGTGACCTCTGAGAAGAACTGAGATGCATTGGATCTGTTTGTTTTACAGCATGGACATTTGAGAATCATAAAGTTATAATGAAGAGTCTTTTCTTTCATCGTGGATGATGGTTGTTATCTGTACTGATTAATATACAGTAATGTAATATCACTTGTGTAATTCTACAATCCCCGTTCTGTCTGTCTCAGCTTTGCTATAAACAGAGAGTTCTATTCTCGCAAGAACAAATGCAACTTTTTTTTTTCCTGTTACTGACATCTTAATGATGTTAGATCTTAACAACCTGCGGAAGGTTCAATCTGATGTTTGATGCTTTCAGTAAACTTTGTATTTACTTAGGTGTTCCTGTAGGAACAAAAGGGAGGAAATGTGATAGAAATTTAGCATGTCAAATGTCAAATATCATGATTGTAGGTAATTCTGTTGTTGAGCTCGATGACTTAGAAAAT